>PVJO010001414.1:0-173687 GCA_004026905.1 Hystrix cristata
ATGACCGAGCTGCTGCGTAAGAAGGCAGCCAGCCGCCTCCCCTCAGGCCCAGTCCCCGCGCAGCTCTGACGCCTGGCCCGAGGGTCTGCTCCTAGCACCCTGCGCTCAACCCCGGAGCCCAGCCAGGACGTCCTTCTGAGGGACGGCGTCTGAGCATCTAAGGACAAGCGGATTCGCCAGCGTGACAGGCGTGTTCACATCTGAAACCCACAAATTAAAAATAGCTTAGCTCTTATCTGCAAAACCCATTCATTTTATACAAAAGTAACTAAATTTCAGAAAAGCAAAATAATTGACCCAGAGTCCACAGGTAGAATATTACTGGGTATCATTCTATGTGGATTTGTGATGATCATTAAGGTCGTTAGTGTTCCAGGACTATTTCCTAAGACTTTCCTAAATCCACGATTGTTCTCTAAAGCATTCATTTGTGTGTGAATAAAAACTCATACTTTTTTTATTTTTTTTACGAAATGTAGGAAGGTAGGCATCATGGCACACAACCATAGTCCTAGCTACTCGGAAGGCTGAGGCAGGATGATCACTTGAGCCCAAGGACTTTGGGCCCAGTCTGCACAGCAGAGTGAGACCTGGTCTCAAAACCAAATGTAGGAGAAGGGCCACACCCATTACTGTCCACTCTGAGATGAGCCCGAGCGCCCCAGGCTGCTTTGGGCTCAGTGAAGGCTCGCCCACGCCCCCGCCACACCCCCCCCACGGTCGCGCCCACAGCAGACACCAGTCACCCTCCAGCAGGCTGTGCGCTAGACGGCTTAACCCCTAGAGGCCTTTTGCTTCCATGGCACCCTCCCTGATGGGTCAGAGTGGGCTTCTTCACCAGAGAGACGAACCTGCCTGTGAATGACCCGGCTCCTATGAGATGTGTGCTGCGTTACTACAGAGCATGATGTCATCTGCATTGGGGGTGCCTCCTCTTCTCACCCTCACACACCCGCCACCCCGGGGCTCCTGGCCCCAGCTCGCCGCTGAGCCAGGAATGCGCCAGCCCCAGGCCGCCCCGTGGCTGCACCTGAATGAAACCGCAATGACGTGTAGCATGATCTGTGATCTCTGACCTTCCTTATAATTCCTCTCTTCTCATCTCCTTTTTTTCCTTTCTATTCCAATTACTTTGAGCAGCATCAAGAAAAAATTACCAATCCACCAAAATGAGTAAGTCCCCCGTGAAGCCATGAAATGTTTGCCTGACACGGCGCCATTTCATGCTTCTGCATCCTAAACTCTGACCATTTCTCCTCCGGGAAAAATGTCAAGTTTGGGTGTCAACAGCTGTCGCTCCTGAGGACTCACTAGAGCCTCGGTGAGAGAAGCCAGTCAAAGCTCAGCTCACAGTTTGTTTTTAGAAAGAACCTAAAACAAACGAACCAACCCAAAGCAGCAATTCGCTGACACCCCACATCCTCATCACAGGGTCCTGTCCATGCACCGGGCTTCTGCTTTGTCTCCTCCTTGACCGCCCTGCTGCTTGGTCCCTGTGCCTGGCCCAGGCCTCAGCTGCCCTCTGCCCGCAGGTTGGCGCACCCCGAGGGCAGCCTGCCGGACCTAGCCATGATGCACCTGACCCCCAGCATGGACAAGCCGGAGACCAGGAAGCTGGCGGAGCCGGGGCTGGAGAAGCCAGAGGGACAGGGACAGGGACGAGCCGAGCAAGGCAGGAAGGGTGAGCCTGGGAAGGATGGCGAGGACTCAGAGGAGGACGACGAGGAGGAGGAGGAGGAGGAAGAGGAGTCGGAGGAGGAGGAGGAGATGTCAGGTAACCATGAGCCAGGATGTGTTCCGGAAAGATGGAACCCACGGGTGTCACACACCTGGACAGATCGGAGGGTTTTCTTTCTTTGGTTGCCGTCATTATTCCTGTTTCCACTGCTCCCATAATCTCCCGGGAGTCTGGCTAGGGCTTGGCCCGGGCCAGGATTCCCGACCTGGAGGGAGAGCTCCTCTGGGCCTGTGCACCAACGCCAAGGTCATGGGACCTCTCAGCTGGCTGTGTCCCAAAGCGGGCCATGCAGAAAGCTGAGGTCCTTTGGCCTTGAGACGCAGATCGCTGTCATTCCAGGTCCCAGCTTCGCTCTGCAGGTGCTTTCCCACTTGTCTTCCTAGAGCTAAGCTGGTGTTTTAGCCCAGTGTGTGAGGCATATGAACTGAAGGCTATTAGACAAAGGCTGGGACTGGGCCCTCGCAAGTCCCTGGGGCTTTCAGGGCCGTGCTGCGCCCACCCTTGTCTTTGCTGGTCTGCTCTGCTTTACAAAAGCAGGACTTCTTATTTTTATGTTTACTGGTCCTTGTGTGCAGTATGCAGTGATCACATTGCTGGGGGCACTAGGTGCGTGCACATAACATCTCAGTGCTCTTGCCATCCCCTTCCCCTCTCTCCCCTCCCCTCTCTCCATCTCTTGGTCTTCTTGCCTTTGCAAAAGATTCGTCTCCCTGTTTCCTATCATTGTCTTTTATTTTGCTGTGTGGTGTATTTAATTAAAAATAGCATGGGAAGGAAGATCCCCCTCAAAGGCCAGCTGCCCACACCTGTCCCTTCTCTCAGGCATCTTAGTGACTCCAGGGGGACCCCGGGGTGCCTTCCTGTACCAGGCACATGTGTCCCCTGGGGAGGGGTGCCTGGATCACCAGGCCCAGGCAGCGAAACTGGGGCGTTCTTGGCCCACCTGAAGGCGAGTCCGGGCTCTCACCAGGCGCCCCGCTCGCTCTGCCTGCCTCCTTCATGCATGTGCATCCATGCTGCAGTCACTGCGCATTCTGGGCCCTCAGCTTCAGGACCAAGCCCGGCGGTGGGGACCGCCACCCGGGCAGGGAAAGACAACACTTGAGAAGCTGCGTAGGGAGATCAGAGGGGAGTAGCTCAGGCATGAGAACAAATAAAATCAGAATTCTCCTTGCACAAATCCAGTGATGGCAAACCTTCTGGAGACCAGTGCCGCACTGCAACCCGAAACCCACTTATTTATCACGAATTGCCAACACTGAAAAACACAATAACAGAGCTCTCTGTTACCAACGGCCCACCGCAGCATGCCTGCCAAGTGGGGTTGTGCCCGAGGCTCCGCGTGACAGCAGTGTCACTGGAGTCGCTGGCTGCCGAGGCCCCTCCTCCAGGGTCCGTGGACCCGTCCCTGGGAAGTCCACGGGGGAAGCCGCAGATACGCGGCACACAGTGCAGGAGCATCGCTCTGCTCCGGGGTCTGCTCTGTTTTGCAGATTTAAGGAACAAGTGGCATCTGGTGATCGACCGGCTCACTGTGCTCTTCCTGAAGTCCCTGGAGTACTTCCACAAGCTGCAGGTGTTCATGTGGTGGATCCTGGAGTTACACATCATCAAGATCGTCTCCGCCTACATCATCTGGGTGTCTGTGAAAGAGGCAAGTGAGCGGCAGGAGGCCACAGGGCCTGGTTGTGGGGCGGGGAGGTGGGCTCGGGGGTGGTGCGCAGCTCTGAGGCCAGAGGCGGGTGCGGACAGAGAGGGGGGCGCACCGCAGGGAGACACATGCAGCTCCGGTCGCCCGGTCACATTGCAGAGCACCCGTTTCCAGACAGTCTGCGCTGCGGGTTCTGAGAGTGGGCTGTTTCCTGCACCGCAGATGGGAGTCGCCCTCCTGCTTTCTTCCTGGGGACAGTAGCATTCCCGCTTGTGTGGCCAAGGGGTTAACGTACGTTCTAGAACCTGCTCAGCCCCTTGACAGGGCCCCTTGTCCACTCGCGGGTTCCTTGAGAAGGAGTGAGGGGCTCCCACCGCGTCTGTCATAGAGGGAGTTGTCAGTCTGCCAGCAGCCATTGCTCCTGCACGGTGGGGTTGTTGGCTTTACTTTGTTGATTCGGCAAAGACTTTCACATGGTCCTAATTTCCGTGGACTGTTTTTGAGTTCGTTACACCCAGAATCTCTGCTCAGCAGAAAGTGGTCAGGGCACTCCTGGCCGCTGTAGTCCTTACAAAGTTAGATAAACAGTAAAAGATTGTGACGGCAGCACCAAAGACCGAGGTGTCTCTGGCAGCGCCGCTAGGGACTGATTTGCGCTGAACCGCCTGACGTGGGCGGGGCCGGTTTTGGGGAGGAACAAGACCAGAGCTGGCTCTTCCCTGTGACTTCAGTCAGCTGTTCACACGCTTTAACCACGTGGGGAATTTACCAACCCCAACACAACCGGAGGTCAGAATATTAAAAAGAAACGGAAAGAGCAAGGAAAGCATCTGACCGACAGTGGCACACACCCTTTCTGGAGTAGCCGCATCTCATGTGCATTGAGCTCTGACTCCGCTGCCCGCGAGGCCCTGACGGCCTGGGAAGACCTTTGGAATTGTGCTCTGCGTGGAGATTGAGCCCACGGCTGCCACTCTGCGCTGCATCCCCAGCACTTCTTATTTTCTATTTTGAAGAGGATCTCACTAAGTTCCCCAGGCAGGACTCAAATTTGTGAACTTCGTGCCTCGGCCTCCCAAGTGCTGGGATGTACAGGTTCACACCAGCGAGGACGATGATTTGGCGGTGGCAGTGGGCACCAAATAACAGGGGGTCGGGCGCAGAAGATCCGTTCTCTGAAAGAAAGCAAAGACAAGAAGGCAGGCGGGAAGGGAGGAAGGAGGGAGAGAGAGAGAGAAAGGAGGGAACAGTGTGCATGCAGTCGATGAAGTGGACAGGTTCCCAGCACCAAGCAGCGCCGGCTGGAGGAGAGACCTCAGCTATAGAAATCTTGAAGCCCGCACGACAGTGTTTCTTCTGCAGCTCTTCACCTGCTGCTTCCTGCACCCACATTTACCCGGAGAAGATGCAGACCCCGTCCCGCCTCGCCCCAAGCGTGCCCTCAGTGGCACAGCGGGAACCCGTGGGCCTTCGCCTGCTTCAGAACGATCAGTGGGAGCTTGGCTCCAGGCTGCATCTCCATCCTCACCCCCTGCTGCCGTCAGGCTTCTCAGAGTCCCTGTTCCCGCGTGTGTTTGGCACTCTCCTGCCTCTGCCTCCGCATCCTTGCTCTGGAATGCACTTCCGGCCTGGCTTGGAGCCTCCCCACTGGCGCGAGGCCTGCTCACACCTGGGGCTTGGCTCCTGCTGCATTATTCCAACAACGCCTGGCCCCCGCCTGCCCCTCTAGGAGACTCAGTGTGCCCGAGACCATACCTCACTCGCCCTGGTGTCCCCGGCACCCAGGGCGCTGCCTCATGTATGCCAGGATCTCACTGGCCCTGCCCACTTGAGAAAACCGAGTGAGTGTACCACTGATGTTATGCCATGCTCTGTGTTTCATCCTGTTTCTGATTCATATTTTCAGGTGTCTCTGTTCAACTACGTGTTTCTGATTTCCTGGGCCTTCGCCCTGCCGTACGCCAAGCTCCGCCGCCTGGCCTCCAGCGTCTGCACCGTTTGGACCTGTGTGATCATCGTCTGCAAAATGCTGTACCAGCTCCAGACCATTAAGCCCAGCACCTTCTCCATCAACTGTACCCGGGTGAGCCCTGCGGGAGCAGTGTGGGGGTTTGGGGACATGCACGCTGCTCTGTCCGCTCCCGAGCCGCCTCACCTCGCTCCTCCCTCTTGGACCTGCCCAGGCCCGTGTGCTGGGCTTCCATCTGCTCTCGAAGAGACGTCCCTGGAGGTGGCCTGTGCTGCCCCACCCATGTCCCTCTGGTTGAAGCTGAAGAACAGCCTGAACTCTCTGGATCTGGGGAGCTGTTTTTATTCCATTTTCTTTTCTTTTCAGCCAAATGAAAACCAAACCAACATACCCCTCAGTGAGCTCAACAAGTCCCTGCTCTACAGCGGCCCGATTGACCCCACCGAGTGGGTCGGCCTGAGGAAGTCTTCTCCCCTGCTCGTCTATCTGAGGGTGAGGGCCGAGCCACGCCTGGGGGGTCCGCGCCGTGCCAGGTAGTCCCTACCTCGAGATGCCCACAGCCCACCTGATAGGAGCTTGTGTTGCTGCCTGAACCACCTTTGCCACAGACTACTAAGCATTAAAGTCAGCATCACATTACACCGCAGAGAAATCAGCTGTGCGCTCCAGGCTCGGCTAAGTAAAATGTGATTGGACACTTCATTAGAACACCACACAAGTGCCACAAGACCAAGGTCAGAGGGCTCATCAGAACTGAACCGCGCCCCAAATACACTGTAAAGTGAAGGTGACTTCAGAGCCCCGCGCGGGGCGACCTCGTCCAGACACAGAGAAAAGTCTTGGGTAATATTTACCAAATGGTCCGTGGTGATTATTTCTGAGAACGAGGTGTAGCATTGCAAGAGCTACTGTGCTGTCTAAATTCTGATTCTCTATACTGTTTAATACAGGGTATATGTTACAGTTACATATAACAAAATAAAGTATATCTTTGCAAAAAGAACTTAAATGGCTCACAGTAAATGCAAACGTAATGAAAGCCAGATATTTAAGTTCTTTCACATTTTTCTTTGGTGGAAAATTTCTGCAGTCCCAATCATATTACACGGACAAGGCAGTTAAAAATAAAAAGCTTACACTTGGCTCTGGGCTGCCAGGTTTAAATATACTAAACATCCCAATTTTGGTGTGTAGTTTCTAAGTTTTCTTCACACGTAGGTGTCTTTGGGGGTATTTCCTGCTACAGTCGCAGTTAGAAAGATAAATAGCTGATCGGGGATGACACTACAATAAATAAGATGGAGAGAGCTACACTGGAGCTTCATCCTATGCGAATACAAGTGGGATTTTATAAAGCCTGCTTAGACCCTCATAGTTAAATACCTTGATTTATTAGGAGTGCTTAAAATCACCAGATCATAATGTGCGTGTGTACACAGCGTGTTTCCTTGTTTCACGCATGTAGAATAATCTCCTGATGCTGGCCATCCTGGCCTTCGAAGTCACCATTTACCGCCACCAGGAATATTACCGCGGTCGGAACAACCTGACAGCTCCAGTGTCTAAGACCATCTTCCATGACATCACCAGGCTCCACCTGGACGATGGGCTGGTGAACTGTGCCAAGTATTTCGTAAACTACTTCTTCTACAAGTTCGGCCTGGAGGTGAGTTTCACTGCCACGTGCTTTTCCTCTCTCCTGCCTGATGATTTCAGTGGCTGCCGTGGGCCAGCTCGGCCGTGGAGACTGTCCCCATAGGGTCCACGGAGGGCAGGCCGCCGGCCAGTTCGCCAGGCTCTGCTGGGCCTCTTCCAAGACCGGACACAGCGTCCCTGCTCCAGAGCAGGCACCCACCTTAGGGACCTCCGGAGTCATCGGAATGTGTGGACATCATCTATTGTGTTAGTTTCTCAGTAAGAATAAAAATCATTGACCTTTTTCTTTCCATGCATTCTGCAAGTGGACCCGCAGCCAAAGGGACTGTACCCTGCATGGTGGTGACGGCACTTCTGCTCAGAGAGAATTTGCAGGAGGACATCACAGCTGTGGCTGTCACTGTTCCAAGTGGTTTAAGTTGTCCCTTGAAAGCAACCTGAATGGTTCTGCATTCTTGCCAGACGTCTCTCTGCAGGGCCAACCAGAGGCACGTCAGGGGCTGTCTCTGCCACCAGGCTGGCCCCAGACACCACACCCCTTCCCTGTAAACCCGATTCTCTTGCCTTTGTCATCCTCACACAGACCTGTTTCCTAATGTCAGTGAATGTCATCGGCCAGAGGATGGACTTCTACGCCATGATCCACGCCTGCTGGCTGATCGGCGTCCTGTACCGCCGCCGGAGGAAAGCCATCGCCGAGGTGTGGCCCAAGTACTGCTGCTTCCTGGCCTGCATTCTCACCCTGCAGTACCTGGTGTGCATCGGGGTGCCCCCCGCACCCTGTCGAGGTGAGCACCCTGTAGTTCCCCACCCCCGCCCAGGCTGCGCCGAGGAGGGCAGGGGAGAGCTGAGCACCATCCCTCCGCAGATTACCCGTGGAGGCTCAAGGGGGCCGACTTCAATGACAACATCATCAAGTGGCTGTACTTCCCGGACTTCATTGTGCGGCCCAATCCTGTGTTCCTTGTCTGTAAGTGGAGGCTGTGGGCCCTGGGTGCTCGTTTCTCTGTGTTCTCTGCCCGTGATGTTTCAGCGCCTGTTTCCTCCCAGGGGTGCATAAGCGTGGAGAGGCTTGGCTGTGCACCCACATCCTGAGTCCCACATGGCTCCTGCTTGCTCTGTCACCTCCCGAGATGCATAAGTCGACACCGAAGTCCCTTAGCACTTGCATAATCCCACACACACCCACACACCCGCCCCTTAGAGATAGGCCGGACCACAGAGCGAGGCTTTGTGCATCATGACAGGCAGACACACGAAGTGAGATAGGACCTCCTGACTTCAGAGAGCCTGGCTCGGGCCAGAACCCGAGCTGCTGGTTGGGAACCGCGGCCACCCCATGCAGTGCTCCAGGGCACCCCCCACACACAGATGCCCGCCTTCCCCACCTATGCTCCAGCCCTCCGTGGGGCGGCACCAGGGCCCTCTGGTTACAAATGCGGGGGTACTCGGCCTGACTTAGCTCCTCAGAGCTGGGGGAGCCCAGGAGAGGAGCTGGGCCTGAGCAGCCTCTGCTCTTCTGGCAGACGACTTCATGCTGCTCCTGTGTGCCTCCCTGCAACGGCAGATCTTCGAGGATGAGAACAAGGCCGCCGTGCGTATCATGGCCGGCGACAACGTGGAGATCTGCATGAACCTGGATGCGGCCTCCTTCAGCCAGCACAACCCCGTCCCCGACTTCATTCACTGCAGGTGAGGGACATCGAGTTCAGGAAGGGCCCTGTCCCTCCATCCCTCAGCCCAGCCTGTGCCGCAGCCGTGACAGGGCTGATGTGACTCGTCCTGAGGGTGTGGGGGAGGCCCTGTCCCAGGCTGTTGGTGTGGGTCGTGGTGGAGCTGCTCTCTTCAGGGTTCCAGCATCCCCTCTGTGAGAAGAAGCTCTGCTCCGGCCCCAGAGACCCTGGCCTCATAGCACCCACCGCCTTCCACCCCGAGGGTCATTCCTAGAGCCCAGCCAGCCGACTTCCAAGGCAGAGTCCCCTCCCCTCGTGCTCCTGTCCTGTCCCCAAGGCACTCTTAAAACATTCTCAAGGCCATCCTAGAAAGAGACAAGGAAGCTAACAATGCCAAAAGATCCAACAGAACAGGTGCATTAAGTCGGGAGAGCAATTAAGTAGAGGGGAAAGAAAGCAAAGCAGCAACAGGAAATTAATACAATGACAGGAATAAGTCAATATCTACCAATTATCAATGTAAATGGACTCAGTGCCCTGATCAAAAGACATAGATTAGGAGAATGGATCAAGAAACAAAATCCAACAGAGTGCTCTACCCAAGAAACATAGTCAACACAAAAAGAAACAAGTACACTAAAAGTCAAAGGATGGAAAACAATATTCATGCAATGGGAACCTAAAAACAAGCGGGAGTAGCTATCCTGGTCTCAGAGTGGACTTTGAACTAACGCTGATCAAAAGAGGCAAAGAAGGAAAATATATATTGGTTAACAGAACTATTCAACAAGAAGAGATAGCAATTCTAAACATATACGCACCAAACCATGGTGTACCTATCTTCATAAAACAAACACTAATGGGCATAAAACATCACATAAACAGCAATACAATTATAGTGGGGGACCTCAATGCCCCACTATCACAAATAGACAGATCAACTAAACACAAAATATTAACAAAGAGATATCAGAGTTTAACCAAGGCTTTGAACAAATGGACTTAATAGATATACAGAGTGTTCAACCAGACAACAACAGAATACACATTCTTTCCAGGAGTGAAAGGTACTTTCTCCAAAATAGACCACATGCTAGCTAATAAAGCATGCTTAAGTAAATGCAACAGAATCAAAATTATCTCATACACATTATCAAATCACTGTGCAATGAAACGAGAAGTCAGTAGCAAGAGAAACCACAGAAACCATGCAAACATATTAAACAGAACATTCTTCAATAATCAATGGGTCACAGAAGAAATTAAGGAAGAAATAAGAGAGTTCCTAGAATAAAGTGATAATGCCAGTACAATGTACCAGAACTTAGGGACACAGTGAAAGCAGTCCTACAAAGGAAGTTTACAGCTGTGAATGTTCACGTCAATAAAACACAGTGAAACCAAATAAATAACCTAATGATCATCTCAAGGTCCTAGAAAAGCAAGAACAATCCAAATCCAGAGCTTGTACAAGGAAAGAAATTATAAAGATCAGAGCAGAAATCAAAACAAAGAATCAGTGAATCGAAGAGCTGGTTCTTTGAAAAAATAAACAAAATAGACAAACCCTTAGCCAGCCTTACCCAAAAAAGGAAAGAAAAGACACACATCAATGCAATTAGAAATGTAAAAGGGGAAATCACAATGGACACTGGCAAAATCCAGAAAATTATTAGCAACTACTTCACAAACCTACATGCCAAAATATTGGAGAAGAACACAGAAGAAATGGAGTGATTCCTAGATATACATATGAATTAGCAAAACCAAACCAAGAAGACTTAAAAATGTTGAATAATCCAATAATAGGAAATGAAATTGAAGGTGTAATAAAAAAAAACTTGCCAATTAAGAAAACAAGACCTGATGGATTCACAGCCAGATTCTGCAAAAACTTCAGGGAAGGGCTAACTCCAATACTCCTCAAACTCTTTAATGAAATTGAGAGGGAGGAGTACTCCTAAAATCATTCTTGGAAGATAGCATTACCCTGATCCCCAAACCAGACAAAGATCCAACCCAAAAAGAACTACAGGCCAATCTCTGCAATGAATGTAGATGAAAAAATCCTCAACAAGATACTGGTAAACAGAATGCGACAAATCATCAAAAAGATCATATACCATGACCAAGCAGGCCTCATCCCAGAGATACAAGGATAGTTCAACATACGCAAATCCAGAAGTGTAATTCATCACAAAGAAGCAAGAACAAAAATTACATGATCATCTCAATAGATGCAGAAAAAGCCTTTGACAGAATCCAACATCTGTTCATGATAAAAACCCTGAAGAAAATAGGTATAGCAGGACCTTATCTCAATGTGATAAATGCTATTTGTGACCAGCTTACTGCCAATATCATATTAAATGGGGGAGAACTGAAAGTCTTCCCCCTAAAATCAGGAATAAGACAAGGAGGTCCCCTATCACCTGTTCAACATAGTCTTCAAAACATTGGCCAGAGCATCAGCCTAGAGAAGGAAATAAAAAGGATACATACAGGAAATGATGGATTCAAAGTATCATCATTTGTAGATACACGATCCTATACCTACAAGACCCCAAAAATCCACCAAAATGCTCCTGGAATCACTAGCCAAATTCAGTGATGTAATAGAATACAAAACAAACTCACAAAAATCAATAGGGTTCCTATACACTAATGAACTCACTGAGAAAGAAATTAGGAAAACAGTATCCTTCACAACAGCATCAAGAAAAATTAAATAATTAGAAATTATCCTAACCAAGGAAGTGAAAGACCTCTACAATGAAAATTACATCACTCCAAAGAAGGAAATTGAGGAGAACATCACAGAATGGAAAGATGTCTCTTGTTTCTAGATAGGCAGAACCGATATAATCAAAACTGCTGTACTTCCAAAACTGGTATCCTGATTTAATGCAATCCCAATCAAAATACCAACAGCATTTCTCACAGATCTAGAGAAAATACTCCTAGAATTCATACAGAACCAGAAGAGACCCAGAAGAACAAAGGCAGTCCCAGGTAACTAAAGCAAAGCAGCAGGCATCACAACCCTAGATTTGAAGTCAAATCTACTGTCATTAAAACAGGCACGTGAATCAGTGCAACAGAATAGAGGATGCAGAAACAACCCCAGACACAGATAGCTGTTGATTTTTGACAAAGGGGCCAAAGAATATGCTGGAGGAAAGACAGCCTCTTCAAGAAATGGTGCTGTGAAAACTGGATAACCACATGGAGAAGACTGCATCTAGACCCATATATCTCACCATGTACTAAACTAAAATCGAAATGGATCAAGGATCTAAATGTTAAAACAGAAACATTTGATCTGCTGGAATTTAAAAAGGTACAACTCCTAAAGACTTAGGTGTAGGCAAGGACTTTCTGAACATAATCCCCATGGCAAAAGAATCAACAAATGGATTATATCAAATTAAAACTCTTCCGCACAGCAAAGGAACCAATTACCAGGATGAAGAGACAACCTATACGATGGGCAGAAATACTTGTCAGCTATTCTTCTGACAAAGGACTAACATCTAGAACATAGAAAGAACTCAAAAAATTGGAATCCTCAAAATAAAAGACTCAAGCAAGAAATGGGCAAATGAAATGAGTAGATACTTCTTGAAAGAAGTACAGATGGCCAGTAAATACATGAAAAAAATGTTCAGCATCACGGGCCACTAGAGAAATGCAAGTTAAAACGGAGACACCAGTCTTACCCCAGACAGAATGGCCAGCATAAAAAAAGCTAATAATAATGAATGTTGGTGATACTGGGGAAAAAGAAACTCTACTATGTTGTTGGTGGGGATGTAAACTAGTACAACCACTATAGTAATAAGTGTGGCGAGTTCTCAAAAAACTAAAAATAGAAATTCCATTCAACCTACCTGTCCCCCTTCTAGTGTCTTCCCAAAAGAGTTAAAGTCATCCTATCGCAGGGATACACGCATTCCCATGTTTATAGCAGCACAACTTGTAATAGCTAAATCTTGGAAACAGCCTATATGACCATCAGCAGATAAATGAATAAAGAAAATGTGGTGTTTATACACAATCAATTACTACTCTGCCATAAAAAAGATACACTTAAGTCCTTTGTAGGCAAATGGATGCACTCTGAGACCGTAATGTTAAGTGAAATAACTCAGACACACAAGCTTACGTATCACATGGTTTCTCTTCTATGAGAAACTCAATGAGTGTGTGTTTATCTGTATACAAGCGGCATCATATATGTGTATATCAAAATAGAAGATAGAGAAAGAGGAAATACGGAGAAGTCCAAATAATTCCCCAAATTTTCTGTTTCATTGTTTCGAAAATATTTTAATGTATATTCTAATTTGTTTCATTTATACTACAACGTTCTCTCAGTTCATTAAAAAGAAAGTTCTGTGCTATTATCTGTTTCTTTTTTGTAAGACAGAGTCTTTTTGTCTATGACTTGTACTCTGAGTAACAGTATATTAACTTTTGTTATTCTCTACTTAATTTATTGTGAAATTTTATTTTATTCTTCATAGAAAAGAGTACTCTTTGATATTTATTAATATCTACTTCTATTACATTAAAATAAAAAAGAAAGTAGAGGTTGCTGGGGGCTCAGAGGAGGGGAGGATGGGATTGACAGCTAACGAGGATCAAGTTTCTTTTTAAAGTGATGAAACTATTCTGAAATATTTTGTGAATATGCTACTTTGTGAATATACTAAAAACCACTGAATTGTGCATTTTAAAAGAGTAAATTTTAAGGTTTGCAAATTGTATCTCAATAAAGCCATTATGAAAAATAAGGAAATTTTAAAGAGAGGAATTTTGAGTTCCCAAGTGGTAGGCAGAGAACGCTGCTGTCCACGAGAAGCTTGGCCCGCATGAGGTCAGGCTGAGCATGCGTGCGCTGCCTGCCCCGGTACCCGGCCACGCCTGTCGCCGTGTGAGGGCCCACAGACCGTCTGTGAAATCAGAGGTGAATGCGGGGCTCACGGGCTGCCGCTGCTTGTGGGGAAAGCCCAGTGTAGGGTGTGAGCTTTCTCTTCCCTTCTTAGAGAAGCTTCTGCTTCGTTTCAGGTCCTACCTGGACATGTCCAAGGTGATCATCTTCAGCTACCTCTTCTGGTTCGTCCTCACCATCATCTTCATCACGGGGACCACCCGGATCAGCATCTTCTGCATGGGCTACTTGGTGGCCTGCTTCTACTTCCTGCTCTTTGGGGGTGACCTGCTGCTGAAGCCCATCAAGAGCATCCTGCGCTACTGGGACTGGCTGATCGCCTACAACGTCTTCGTCATCACTATGAAGAACATCCTGTCGGTACGCGGCTGCCCACGACACTGCACTCGGGTTTCCCCGCCCACTCGGTGGTTAAAAGCCTCCTGCCCCTCACGTGACTGTCAAAAGCTCCAAATTCAGGATTCACACGACCATTTATTACTCTTTGTTGTGCCACATGAAGCAGCACTTTGTGCATTTCTACCTTCTCAAGGTCACAGACTGAAGGAATGTGCATGCACAGGAATCACTTCTAAAATGTGTTTCCTTAATCACTCATGGAATGTGTTTGAAGTCACCCTTTGATGATAATCAGAGTTAATGTTTTCACAGTTATGTCAGTGTTCACAAAAGAGCAATGGGCACACACCTGTAATCCCAGCTAGCTGGGAGGCTGAGGCAGGAGGATCACCGAGTGCAGCCTGGGCAACTTAGCAAGGTCCTGGCTCAGTGTACAATAAAAAGAGCTGAGGATGTAGCTTAATGGTAGAGTGCTTGCCCGGGGTCAGTGCCCAGGTTTTCTACTGAAAAAAAGGGAAAAAAGCAGCTCTTACCTAGAAAGAACTGTAGGTGTGTAAGGTGAGCATAGTTCTCCAGAACACTGGGGTGGGAGCGAGGCAGAGGAGGCTGCAGGGTGTGGATGTGTTCTGTGTCCCGGAGAGGTGGATGCCCACAGGCGGGAGCGCAGCTTCCTGGTGACCTCTGGCACAGACGCCCAGCTCGGGTGCATAGAGACACAGCGCGGAGACACACCCGCGCCGCTCCTCCACCAGGGCAGAGCGCACACGCTGCCACTCACGCTAGCGCCTGCAGCGGCCGGCCAGCGGGTGCCTGTGGCGCGGGCTCCCGCTTAACCCCGCGCCGGCCTCACGCGGCTGTGACTCGGGTGTGTGGGGCGCAGTGAGGCGGCGCCGGGCCGCTCGGCTGCAAAGCCTGCTGGGTTTTGTGGGTTTGTTTCACACGCGTGCCGCTGTGGTTAGAGGCCGAGCAGGGCGAGTCAGTGTAGCTGTGAAAACCTGAACATTTTGTTGGCTGTTCGTGGAAAAGTCGATCTTCTAGTTGAGAGTAAAAGTGACTTTTAAGTCAGCGCTTTGACCACGCGGGTGTCCACTACACTTGGAATAGCATTGAGACTGTTACCGAGCGTGAGCAGGACAGTGGGAGGCCTTTCATTCTTCCATTTTTAAATTTTTAAACAATGTTTTATTAGCGTATGTTGGCAGCACTCAACGATTCCACCCAGCACAGGGGAGTAGGCAAAGGTACAGAACACACCGTGATGCTCTTTGCTCCCTCCCCTGCCCCGCTGCACCCCATTTCATCTCTGGGTGCCCTCCCTCCTCTCGTTTGCAGAAGATCTCTCTCCTTGTTTCCTGTTGCTACAGTGTTAAGTGAAATAAGTCAGACTCACAAGGTTGAATATCATACAACTTCTCCTCTATGAGAAACCCAAAGTGTAAATAATTTAAAGAGCAAAATAAAAGGTAGACAATCAGATGCCTTCATTCTAAAGCTGGTCTCAAGTTGAGAGATCCACTATTGAAGGCTGCTCCCCGGCATTCACTCTGCGTCCATCCACTCCCCGTCCATCCACTCTGAATCCATCCCCTCTCCGTCCATCCATTCACTGTGCATCCGTTCTGTAAACCTGCTCCTTGCTTGAAGTACTGTTCCATGCTCCTTGCTTGAGTACTGTTCCATGTCTTGAAGAACTAGCGATAAAGAATACTCAGGTTTCACCCTCAAGGAACTCACATTCTAAGAGGGAAGACACACCTACTTATAAAATTTAACAGTACAATTATTAATCATCATGATCATAACATTCAAGGGAAACCAAAAAGAAGAAAGAAAAGAGAAAGGAAGGAAATGGAAGGGAAGGGCACCCAGTATCTTGCCTAGATAAATTGTGAGGAAGCTTCCTGGATGCAATGCTATTTGAACTCATGATGCTAGGAAAATAGATGGAAGGATCTCCAGGGAAACAAAGGGAGAAGGACCTTCCGTGCCTGCAGAGGGAGAACAGAAGCATGGCAGGAAGGGTGGGAAAGTGGTTTGGGGAAGCTTGTTCTCAGGGCTGAGGATCCCACACCGAGTAATCACTGTTTTGGGAGCAAACTGTAGTACTGTCCTCCTGGCCTGCACCCGGGACACATACACAGCTCAGCCATCCGCTTTCTGTGCCGGCTGGCAGGGTTCTTGTTTACTGAGAAGCCCTGGGATTTGAGTCTACCATGACTATAATGAGAAATTCATTGTTATGAGAAATCTACGTGCCAGCCGGTGAGAAGGGTTTCCATGCTCAGAGAATTAGCTCAGCAAGCCCCAGAACACCCCAAGTCTCCTTGGGATCCCCTGGAAGTGGGTATCAGGACCCCTACGAACCCCGAAAGCCTCCAAACTCAACTCCTTGTACACAATGGTGTCCTCTTTACACACAACCTACCCACGAATCCAGATCACTGTAATCCCCAACACAGCAAAGATGCTGTGTAAGTCATCATTATATGACATTGTTTAGGGAATGATGACAAGAAAAAGTCTGAGACGTCTCAATACAGACACAATATTTTTCAAGTATTTTCTCTGTGAGGTTGATTGAATCTGAGCATGGAGACCCCGTAGATGGAGGATGATGCACTATTTCTTGCTGTTCTAAGAGCTGTGCCCTGCAGCTTGTCTAGGACGACATCCTGGGGAGCAGGATAGCTTTAATTTGACCTGTGAAGAATAAATTCTACCAAAATCCTAGCTGGCAGCATGTGCCATTGCAAAGCAAGGGCTTTGTCCTGCGTGCTGCCGTGATTTCCTCTTTGAGAACGGAAGTCTCCCAAGTGCAGTGCCGTTGATGCCGAAGCCCTCCCTCGCCTCCTTGGGTCTCACTTTCCTGGCCCTCAAGTTGTCCCCAGCACAGCTGGCACACGGTCACACAGTGACTGCAGTGTGGGTAGCATGCACCACACCTGTGGCCCTGCACAGGCGGCCTCTCAACTCTCGCGCGGGTTGGGATCCCAGGACACCGCACTTGTGTTCTGAGTGCGGTTTCCGAGCCTGCCTTCCCATTTGTTTTCAGATAGGTGCATGTGGATACATCGGGACTCTGGTAAAGAACAGCTGCTGGTTGATCCAGGCCTTCAGTCTGGCCTGCACTGTCAAAGGCTACAAAATGCGTAAGTAGGAGACACGCCTTCGGGGTGGAAGGGCAGACCCAGAGGACGGTTGTGTAGTTCTGTGTAAAAGCTGGACTAAGACAATAAAGAGAAGAGACTGGAGTGGAGAACAAGGTGCTCTTCCATGGAGGCGACCAAGCTCCAGTGCGCCGAGCACGCATTGTCCCTGGCATGAGAGGACCCTTGTTCAGGCACTGTGGATCGTTTTCTAGAACCTTCCCCAACCCTGGGGGCCTGCGGGTGGGGGTGACGCTGTAGGCACGCTGTGCTCTGTGAGTTGGAGCTGCTCGGAGGTGCAGCTGCTCCCTTCAGAATCTGGAGTCCTCGAGGCCACTCAGCCTTCCAGCCCTTCCCTCCCCAGGAAGCTTGGGAGATGAGTGAGAGATCCCAGGTTCCTGGCGTGAGAGCCCCACCCACGAAGACGAAGAGGACAAGGCCCAGGACGGAGTCACACGTGGTCTCCGTGGGGGCTGTGGGGACACAGTGCTGTCCCCCACCGCGGCTTCTAACACAGGCCCTACTAGTTGCCTCGCATCCAGTGCTTCCTGTGCATCCCGCAGCAGACACTGTGTCCGGCGTCCCCGCCACCCTGGTGGGGCTCCATCCTAGAGTGGGCATCTTCTTCAGGATCAGAGCATGTCCTGTGTCACTGGGCCACCGTTTCTCCATGGCTCTTCTGGGGTCCCCGCAGAGAGGAGGCTGGTCAGGGCCTCTGTGTTGAGAGCTCACTATACGGCCAGTTCCCCAGGAGCCCCCGTGGGTGCTGGGCGCGTGGGTGGCCCGGCTCGTAAGCAGATCAGTGTGCGAGCTGTGAGTGTGTCAGAATGCCACTGGATGCAGACCCTTGTTGCAGATGTCCCAGAACAGCATGGGAGGGATGCTCGCTTCAGTGTCCCTCCCTGTCCCACAGCTTCCGACGACACGTCCTGCAAGCTGCCCAGCGGGGAAGCAGGTATCATCTGGGACAGCATCTGCTTTGCCTTCCTCCTTCTGCAGAGGAGGGTGTTCATGAGCTACTACTTCCTGCACGTCGTGGCTGACATAAAAGCTTCCCAGATCCTGGCGTCCAGGTGGGTCAGCCGGGGACCGGGGATCCTGTGGGAGCTCGCCTGAGAGAAACAGAGCCTGAGCTCGGCCTGGGAGGGAGCAGGAGGATTAAGAAATCCTTCTAGGAGAACCAGTCCGGAGGGACCTAGCATCAGCCCTTAGGGCCTCACATAGAGTAGGGGTAGAATCTGCGGCGCTGGGTGGTGCTGTCCGAGGACGTGGGGTACCTCGGCAGGGTGAAGGTCACCCCGGAGGCAGCTCCTTCTGCCCTGGTGAGCGCCAGAGCACAGCCATGTGTGGCTGGTTCAGCCCTTCGTGCCCCTCCCACCCCGTCTTAGGAAGAAAGTCCTGATGAGGAGAAAAACGCGTTTCCCAGATCTCACATAGAGAAGTAGTGTGTGACTCCCTCCTCGTTGTAAGAAACTCCAGAATGTACCGTGGAGAAAACAGTTCCATTTTTAAAAGAGGCAAATAATCCGAGTAGACGTTTCTCAAAAGAAAACACACAGAAGGGCGCTAGGGCTGCAGCCTGGGGATGTGGGGCGTGCAGCAGGTGTAACTTGCCCAAGGCCCTGGGTTCCACCGCAGCAGCAAAGGAAAGAAAGGGAAGCGGAAGGGGCAGGGGAAGGAAAGTCGCAGGGAAGGGCTGGGAAGGCAGGGCGAAAGGTGGGAAAAGGGGGTGGGGCCCTGGGCTGCAGGCGGGAAGGGACCCAGCAGGTCCAGCAGGAGGACGGCCCCCTCCGCTGTCCCCAGGGAAAGGGACACTCGCAGGAGGAGATCAGGCAGGGAAACCCAGGGACTCAGCCTCCCTGTGGACAGTCTCTGGGTCTGTGAGGCTGGTGAGGACTGAAAAGCCTCTGGCTCGGCAGAGTCCACCACTAAAGACAGGGCAGAATGCGTGGCTTTGCCTTGGGGAAGCCAGTGGGTCCGGGGACAGAGCTTGGCCGGGCCTGGCATCAGTAGCTGCCAACACACCCTCTTGCAAGGATGGGCACTCTTCAGGGGCCAGTGATGTGCGGTATGCCAGCAGGGACCAGAACAGAGGGCGTGAGAGATGCTGAGAGGGTCACGAGGACCCTTCCAACTTGTTGAGAAGTGAGAGGGACAAGAAGGGGTGGGAGGACCAGGAAGAGAAGAGAGAAGTCCTGAGGTGGAGTGGGCCCCACCCCCAATCTCCAAAGAAGTGGGGCCTCCATCCCCTAAATCTATAAAAGAGCAGGATCTCTGCACCCCAAATCCCGAAGGAGCCCGGCTGCACAACCTGCCCGCTCCTGCATGCTGAGTAATAGCTCAGGCCGCCCTTGTGCCACTGCTCTAGTGAGGTCAAGTGAGTGACCGCAAGTGGGACATTAAGTGTGATGTTTTATGGGATGCATTTGAGGAGACTTGTGGCCTTTCGTGTCCGCTGCCCTGGCGTGGGCAGCAGCCCTCATGCGTGCGTGGATGGGAAGGGGATCGGGAGGGCTGGTATCTCCCAGCTGGGGCCCGGGACTGGGTGCCAGCAAGGGCTGCACTGTGTCCTAACTCGTCATGGTTTCGGGGAAGATGAGGGTGACCAGGACCCTAATTTGTTCTGTGCTTCCAATTTGCCTGCAGAGGGGCTGAACTTTTCCAGGCCACCATTGTAAAAGCCGTGAAAGCAAGAATTGAGGAGGAGAAAAAGTCCATGGACCAGCTGAAGAGACAGTAAGGACACTTTGTTCTCCTGCCTCCTTCCGGTCCTGACATCTAGGACCAGATCGTGGGCTCTCTGCTGGCAGGGAGCCTCAAGCTCCTAGAAAGTCTACTGGTGTCAAGGCCCACACACCCACCGCTGTCTCTGGTGTCACAGCAGCTGCCGGGCCCCGGCAGCTTAGCAGGAGGACTCCAGGCACCTGGACAGGACCAGCAGCCAAGTCCTAGTACAGACAAACTTGATAGCTGTCAGTGGTCGCCCCCGTGCTCTCAGTGTTAGGTCCCAACTCTGAAATTAGGCCTTGCACATCTACCTTCGGGAGGTTTGCTAAGATGAAGCCAACTGAGAATAGGACAGTCCCCAAGTCTGAGCACTGGAACCAAATGGTCATGGGGTCCATGTGTTAAGGGGGTTACTGGGGGATCCACTTGGAAGCATCATTTGAAATAATATAATCCAAGCTCTGGGAAGAAGGGGCTCCCCTCAGTGTTAAAAGCCTGGAACCCGGGGCACCGCCTCTGCCCTGTGTACACTGCAGGGCTCTGCCGTCGTGCCGGTCTGCACAGGCCAGGGGACAGCGACGCTACTGGGTGATTCGAGAATTCCACTGCGGAGAATTCGCCCAGACAGTGAGATTTCTAAGGACTTGCAGCACTTTGGTGTCTGAGGGTCAGGTTAAAAGCTTATGGCCACAGAACTGACAACCTGGAAGATTTCCTCGAGAAAATGGTGACGCTCCATGAACCCACCAGGAAGGCCTTTTACCGGCTTTCTCCCTCCGCACAGAACATCTCCTCTTACATATTAGGTTATTCCATGGCATGGTTTCTTTCACTGAGACCTAAGTTATACGAAAAAATTATATATAATGCAAATACGGTATGGCACGACCGTTGTTATTTCTAGCTAGATATCTAAATCAGGTCTAGAAGAATAACAGATTTGGACCCAAATTTAGAATGAGTTACTCACTTTGCTAATGTTCCATTTGTTTAAGAATGCAAAACTTGGGAAGGTAGAAGACTTGTTTTTGGAACATGCTGCGTTCAGACTGGTGATGATACAAGGTGTGAACAGGCATGAGGAACTTTGCACACTGAACCTCAGCACGGAGGCTGCAGATCCCATTACTACTCTAGCATCTGTGAGTGCAGACTAACACGTGTAAAGAAAGGAGACACTGTTGCTATACACAATTATTTCACAGTTCTTAGGTACTTCCAAGTAAATTGTCAGCTTTGTCCAGGATTTTAGGTGCACACATGATGGTGTGCATTTCACACACCCACGTAGGAGGGCGTGCGTGTTCCTGGTGTTACGCTTGCCGTTTTGTGTTACAGGATGGATCGCATCAAGGCCAGGCAGCAGAAGTACAAAAAGGGTAAGGAGAGGATGCTAAGCTTGACGCAGGAGTCGGGGGAAGGCCCGGACACCCAGAAACTCTCTGAAGAAGATGACGAAAGTATGTCAAGATATTTTCTTCCTATTCGAGCACCTTGACGTTGAGTGATAGCATGATGTTGGGTAGGGCTGTAAAATAATGTTACTTCTCATTCTGCCAGTGTCATCAATGTTTATTTTTTAACTCAGGCAGTTATACTTTTCCATTTTGAATTTGTTTCATGAAGTACATATTTGATGAATGCATGGATTTATAAGTATCTACTCCTTGGCAAGATGCCACTAACGAACACATGGCCTAGTTTTATCTTATAGACATCCGCTTAGGAAGAAAATAGGATTTTGCTAACTTTGTTCTTTTAGGGAAGATATTTTCAAGATGCCTCCTTTGATTTCTATAAATTTTATATGAAAATTAAATATGCAAACACTATTTTATGTGGCACCTGAATATTGATGGCTAAAATATTAATTATTGCCTGTTCCAATGAAATTTAGTGTAAAATATATATCCAATGTATATCCAATATATATCCATTAATTATAGAGTTGCTATATCCAGTTGAAATCTTAAAGGCCTTTTTGTAGAAATGTGCATGCTTTTCTGTTTGAAGGGAATAGAGAAACAACACATGGTAATTTTCCACTACATAGAACCTGTTCGTCACCAGTAAAGTTATATTTTTCAACCACTCATTAATCACAAGACAAATTTCTGGTTATTGTAATGTATGTATTTTTAAAAATTATTTGCCACTAAATGGTTCTATCAAATTTGAGTAGGCTTTTTTGTTAATTTAATGGACACTTCAACGTGAGGTGCCTCTTGACATCCCTTTTCTTGTATTTCTTCATATGCCCTCAGTTCCTAGGGAGAAAATGAAAACATAGCGTACTGTTAAAGAATGATCGTGAGCCGGCTGTTAGTACATGTATGCTTTCAGGTTCATAGAATTTCTTTTCCTGACCTCCGATAGACTTTTGCAGTTTACCTAGATTTGACAATTGAGTTGTTAAAGCGTGGTTTTCAGAACGTGTTTGCTCACTTTATGAGAATTAATGTTTGGACATATTTCATTTTAGGAGAAGCAGACAAACAGAAAGCCAAGGGCAAAAAAAAGCAGTGGTGGCGGCCTTGGGTCGATCATGCTTCCAGTAGGTTCTCTCGATCCCTTCCAATCGCACCGACTAACCCTTATATCCTTGACCAGACCTCAGGCTCCCCGTGACCTGTGTGTCCCGTGCACGGTTTGACCCTTGTGACTTGATAGGGGGTTGCAGTGTGGGAAAATTGCCCTGCCGGCGGGTCCCTGGCCCGGGGGTCCATGCCTGCCGAGAAGCCAACTGGTCACCACGCTGGCTGTAGCGGCCGATCACGGGGCCAACAGATACTCGAGCTCACAAAGCGAAGGAGACTTGATGTGACATGCTCCCGCTCTGAGCTCTAGAGCCCTGCTGGGATTTGTTTTATGGCTGAAGGCCCTTATTCAAAAGGACTCTGGGCTTCCCTCGGACTCTGAGTGTTCTGCTCAACCCTCTGTGAGGCCTCTGAAAGGCAGTCGGTCTCGTTCTCAGAGCTCTGATTTTATTTGCATTTGAGGGTTTGGGGGTGCATATTAAGTATAAAGAGGAGGGGTAGCTTAAAATGCCTTCTCAGTTAGCCTCCTGTCCCATCTCAAAAGGCTCTAAAACCACATTCCAAACACCTATACAGCGTGTGCTGAGCATGACCAACACATGTCAAAATCAGAAAAGCAGGCCACGATAGCCTCGTGGAATATAGTGCGTTTCTGTCTAGGCCCTAAAAACACGCGGGAGGAATTACAGAAACACTGGCCATTTCTGTTGTGCTGACGGAGACATTATCGCTCTTCGCCAGCAGCCCTCCGCTGGCAGGACCCGTTTCAACCTGCCCTCCGTCAGTGTGTTAGAAGGCGGAAGAGTTCCTGGTTTAGAATGGCTTGCCGCATCTTCGGTCTCTTCCGTCACTCACTGCGTGGCCAGCACCGAGGCTGATCTAATCACGCGAGGAGCGTTGCCGCATACATACCGTCCTGCGGCACCCAGAGGGACTCTGCTAGTGGGAGTTTCAGAATCACTGGAAAGATCAAGTAAATCCGTATTTTCTCCTGCACATAATTCTTGGTGCCACGTATATCTGGTATTGACCTCTCTCGACCCAGACGTGATTTTCTAAAAATCAGCAAGTTAGTTTAATGAGGCAGTATTAGAGATTTACTCGCTAATTCTGGAAGTAATTACACTTGACTCTCAGTGTTGAATTTCGGCAGTATGGCGAAACGCAGTGAGGTGTCTAGGCCTGTTTAATTCTGCCACGGCGGAAGAGCAGGGTCCGAGGGGAAGCCCAGGGGCTCGGCCCCTCTGTCTGTGGTGGGCGGGTCGGTCCTGCTGACAGGTGGACAAGGCAGGGCTCTGAGTGCTGTTTCTATCAAGTCACAAGCAAACTGTGCCTACCTTTCCTTCTTTAAAGGGCCTCTGCTAGTTCAGAGAGACCTTCCACTCCAGAACCTTGTCAGACTGAATGTTCCGTCCCTTCCGCGGGGTGGAGCCCCTCCGTGATCACTGCCGTTGTCTTTCCTCTCTTGTCTAAGCGTTGCATTTTTGAAGAAATTGGATATGGTCTCTGACAATCATCTTACAAGTGGTGATGTTTGAAAGAACTTCCTGTGAAGGTTATTGGTGTTAGATTGTTCAGATTCATTTCACCCTCATTATATCAATTTCTTGATGACTGGTACTAATCCAAGTGTGCCTTGTTACAATACCTTATGGGACAATAATGCAGGGATGTGTGTGATTCATGGTTTGGAATCCTATTTTGACTGTAATATTAAATTTTTCTACAAAGCATATTTTCTTTTACAAGCTTGAGAGGAATAAAAGGGAAAGAATGTGTAGTTTATTTTTTAGTCTTTGATGAGTTCCAAAACTTATCTTTAGATCTGGAAGAATTTTATTCAAAGCCCTTCTTCTGTCCTGCTGAGTAATTGGGCTTTCAAGGTGATTTCTTAGAGATGCAGAGTCTCAAGTGTGGCTAGAATACCCGTGTGTAAATTTGTTGACACACGATCTACTGAAGCCGCTGTGTTACTGACGTCCCTGGTGGGCAGCGGAGGCCCCGGTGTGGTCATGGGGGCCACGTCTCCTTCCACACCTGTTTGCACACACAGGCTTGCATTATTGCTATTCAATGATGCCTTCCTCACAAAGTCAGTGTCTCCATGCCCATTCAGAGCTGCCTGCATCGATACCAAGCCCTGTTCTGCTGAAACGTCTAAAATAATGAGCCACGATTCTAAGGGTGTGAGAGTGGGCCGCAAAGGTTAATCCCACGCTGAGGAACTCAGCCACACCATCAGCACCACGCCGTGCGTGTGCAGCCGGGCTGGCGGCAGCAAACGTGCCTGGAGGAGCTTTTCTACTTGTTATTAGCAGGCGTCACTGTTATTTCTCTGTGTCTCAGTAACACTTTATAAAGAAGAAGAGGCTATTTTTAAACACTCCCTTCCTGTATGAATGTGCCAATTTGAATGAATTAGTCATTTCTTATGATAAAATCCATGCTGTTAATGCCTAAGATGCAGAGTCCTTTGGGCTCATGTATAGTAATAAAATTCCAGAAGGTATGATTGAATACAACTTGAGCTGTTGTTGATTTGAGTGCCTATAATGAGGGTAAAATGTTCCACTCACACCACCCTGTGTTCTTCCTGATCAACCACGTGGCCGAGAGTCCCAGACGCCCCGCCGGTCTCTTGGCGCCGTGTGGGCGTCACCTTCACTGTCCTCACCGGGCAGCGTAATGCTGTAACTTTGGTTTATTCTTGCTTGTTCTTACCTTATGTTGTATTGCGTTTGTTTCCTCAGGCCCGGACCCAGTACTCCGGGCCTGTTTTTTTCTCCAAAGTAAAAGTATCAAACTATAGTGCTTCTCTGTTCAAGGATATAAGGCCCAATTCATTCACTCTGCATCCTCAAGAAAGGAGGCCTCAGACCCTTGTGAAATCTTGGGCAAAATTACTTGACTTTTGACCGTGTCGGGTGATATGCAAGCAGCTGATTTTAAACAAGCCAAGGTTTTCCATTACCTTACGATGTCTGAGCCCAAAAGATCTTGTGAGATGTCACTTAATGTCCCCCCGAAGACGCCTCGGCGTCCGCAAACCCGGGTGGAACTGGGAAATACAAATATGTTTTCCCAGATGATGGTACAGTTCTTGTAGCATCAGAAAAGTATGTGCTGGGTCTCTTTTCTCTGATAAATTTAAAATGCTCACCAAGCTGACCAAGACTTGATCTCTTTAAGTTTCTTGGCCTCTCTGGACAGTTCCGTCACCTCCCTTGAAACAGACATGTGTTCCCGCAGGGAAAGGGTCAGGCCAGGCAGAGGCAGCCGCGCTCTGTGTGCTCTGCGTGGGGGCCGGCAGAGCCCCCCGCCCCGAGAGTCCGGTTGAGCCTGGGGGTGGCATGCTGCCGGGAGCCCGGCGGGCCGAGCCTGTGGGCTGCGCTCGTGGCCCGCTCTGCCGCGGCCACATGCAGAGCGATCAGAGCGGCGGGCTGGGAGAGTTCTTCGTGTTGTTTCATTTCGTGTTCGGTGTCACCTACACGTTTCCTCCCCGTGGCAATGTGTGTGTGCCTTCTCTTTCCTTGCACTCTTCCGAGTGTCCTGTCCTCTCTGTGTTGTCTCGTGTCCCGTGTGGAGAAGCAGGTCTGCACAGTATCGAGGGAAGTGGAGGGTTGGTGGCGCTGGTCTTGGGCCCCAGTCCTCCCAATTGGCTTCTCTGGGGCATGTGGCGCTGGCTCCTCCCCTTCACTCTGGCCTCGTCTGGACAGGCACCGTTGGCTGCTTGTGAAACGGCCACAGTTTTGTTGGCCACAAAACTGGCTGGTGCAGAGCTGATCCGACTCAGCGACTTAATTTGCAACGAAGAAGGGAGAGGGCACAGGTCAGCCCTGCGGGAGCCAAGCCGTCCATGCGGAGACAGGCCTCATACTCTGCGGACCGCACCACACCACCACTCCATAGTGCAGGCCCAGAACGGGTTCTGTGTGTCTCCTGTTTTCCTCCCTGCTAACATTTCTTGCTGTGGTCCTTTTATGGTCCATTTGTATATCTGTAGGGGGAATTTCATTAAGATTCCCCAATTATTTCATCTCCCTTTCGAAAAATAAGTAAATATTTTGTTTTGCTTAGTGGTCAGGAGTGGAGATTATTATTTGTTTGAAACGGATAGTGAAGAGGAGGAAGAGGAAGAACTGAAGAAGGAAGACGAGGAACCCCCGAGGAAGTCGGCCTTCCAGGTGAGCCAGGGCTGGGAGTCTTTGTCGGCCACCGGCTGGAGGAGCTTCCCCACCAACAGGGCTTGGTCACGGGCTGCTTGTGTGGCCACCCGGGGCATCCTCCTGAACCCACGGAGCTGTGGGGGCCCCAGCCCCACCACCGCCGCTCTGCCGGATTGTGTCCTGTCGGATCTTCATTCCCTTGCATCAGAATGTTTACTGATTCTCTTTAAAAATTAAAGCTTCATTGGGTGAGCCTTATTTTTGCTGCAGTAGGGGATGAGGGAGACTTCTTTGGCATTGCTTTGGGCTGCTGGGAGGAACTCGGGTGCAGTGAGTGGAGCCACTGATCTTAAAATACGATACTCGCTCTGCTTTGATACAAGGATCACTGCATATTGCTTCAAGGTTTAGAAACCCGTTTCCTTTGTACCGCTCAAGACTTGAGAATGTATCGGAGTGATAATAGCAGCATCTGGCCGGTTCTGACCTTTTCAGCCTGGCTGACTTCCTGTTCCGGAACCTCATCTTAGAGTCAGGGATCCCAAGGGTTGGTCAAGGGGTGTCCTGCTCTGGACAGATGAGGCTTTGCCACTGATGGCACGTGGGATGACAGCTCGGTGTCTGCTTCCTTTCCCGGTGACCACAGGCAGGGACGGTTGCGTCTCTTTGTCGTAAGGCACATGGAATGGTACCCGCCAGCCACGTGATGTGCCGTGACAAGGTTGCTGTCAGATTGCCGGCCAGGTCCTCTTCAGCCGGCAGGTTGAAGCCACCCTTGTCTTCACCTTCCTGATGACACTGAAGAACTAAACTCCCTGTGGAGCTGCCTTGACCTGCTGCTGTCTCACCTGCCCCCTGTGTGTGTCTTGGTGATGACCGTGTGCACCTGTGCAACTGGCTTGCCAAATACTAACCACTTGTTTTTCTTCTCCTGAGTTTGATTCTAACCGCCGCTCCTTGTGTGGCACCCTCCCTGTGTGTGATGGTGATGTGCAATGATGGGTGTCCTCATTCCTCACTTACAGGTGGAGCATGTCTCCCAGCTGCAAAGCTTGGCGTGTTTTAACCGAGTTGATGTTAATCATACAGACTCATGTGACGTCATATATGAAGTGATCGGTGTTTGTTTTTTTCTACTAATTACTCTTGCTTTGTCCTTCTTTGTAGAGAGCTATTGGGAAGTTTGCGTCAGCCATTTTAGCCTTGCCAAAGTCTGTCATTAAACTTCCCAAAACTATTCTCCAGTATTTAATCAGAGCTGCCAAGGTATTTCATGTTTTCCTGACGGGTAGTGTGTGACTCTGCTCCGTAGAACTTTAGACAAACATATCCCCATATCTGCATTTTCTCTGTTCTATACACCGTGCCATGGAGGAGCTAAAGAATGCAAAATCTCAAGAAAAGTTTCCAAAACCAGTTCTTAGAAGCCAGGAGTCTGCTTATTATTTGATTTAAGAGGACACCAGAGACTGTAGAGACTAGAAAGGGAAAATGCAGATACGTACGTACTGTCTGTCCTCCTCATAGCTCTGTTGAAGCCACATCTCATTTCAAAAGGGTCACGTCTGGCTGCATGCAGTTATGATGAGTAACACACACAGTGATTCTTCTCAGAGAGCTGGTGAAATTTTGGATGAGCTCATAAAAGACTCTTTGGCTCCATCGCCTCTTGGTTGCCCTTTCATCTCCCTCTTCCTCAGTTGCACCGGATCATCCCACTTCCCGGCTCGGTGCGGCTCCTGCAGCCCCCGCCCCGCAGACGGTGCCCTAGAGTAGACTGGTGAAAGGCTGACTCGTCTCATGCACACTGGAAGTTATTCAGCTGCCTCGCTAGTCACAGTCATTACTGGACACCACAGACAACAAATTAAAATCCTGTATGTCATGGACGCCCTTTCTCCCGGACTTAGCCAGGGGCAGGCGCTAAAATCTGGGTCTTTGTCTTTCTCCAGCCTTAAGCGATGGCCGGGACAGTGGCAGCACGCCTCACATTTTCCCAGATCTTGCAGGCCTGAAATCTCACACGCCCTCAGCTGCACCCGAGTAGCGCATCCAGACCTCCAACTTCTTTCCATTTACAAAACACCGGGAGGCTGATTCTCGGCTGAATAGTCACTGTGCTACTTCCCCAGAAGTCCCTCTCCATCCTGTGGCTGCCACAGACTCGGTTCATATTTAAAATTTTATTTAAGTGAAAGATTTCAACGAAGCCATCCCCAGTTTTACTTTTAAACAGTTATTCCACAGACAGTGTGAAGAGGGTGGTGGTCGCACCTCAGCAAAGCACAGATTATAACCTTCCCCCGTCTCAGGGAAAGATCTCCCGTCAGCTGAGCGCTCCGCGTTTTAAAGAACATGTGCATTTTTGCATGTAAGTGTTCAGTGAAACTGAATCCCATTTCCCCTACTATATAGGATACAATTGAAGGTAAATTCGTTCGAACAAAAGTTAAGATAAAGTCAGGGACACACATTGCTAGTGGTGCCCCCTGAGAGACCCCCCCAATGTCTCCTGTGTTTCTGAGCATTTTACCATTGTGACAGCTGACATTAGTCCCCGGGTCCCTCAGGTGGACCTGTCCACTTGGATGACAATGACAGCTACCATGGAACACTGGTCCCGAGCCGGAGGGACCTTTCCTGGGGTGACTCCTCAGACGTTTGTGTGTGCAGACCTCATTGTTAAGACGATTCACCTACCAATAAAGATTCGCCGTGCATTCAGTTCCTCCTTCCTCCCGTTGATCCTGCCAATCACATCCTCTAAACTCCACCGTCAGTGAGGGGCGGGCAGGTGCCCTCACTTGGGGACCCAGTGTCCTGGCCTCACGTCACAGCGTCAGGGCACCCCCCCTTCCGCGGGGTCTCAGGTTCCACCCGGAACAGCCCCTGCTCCCCATCTTCTCTCTCCCAGCTTGCTGTTTCTTCAGAGCAAAAGAATCCCTCCAATTCGTACACTTGTGACCCTCACACGTCCTAATTATCTTCTTAATTCCTGTTTGGGGGATTCGTTCATTATCTAAAACATGTGATCACAGTTTTTAAAAGGAAATGTTGCCATGCCTTCCTCTTAAACCTGAAGATTTCTCACATTTAGTAATTCAGACTCTTAAAACAACCACACCGTGCTGAAGACAGTTTGCCTTGTGAGGTGCTAACTCCCAGGGGGGTAGAATTCCCGATTAACATGCTCCGAACATCTACAGGCCCTTCCTTGAATCCAGTCTGTTTTCTCGGTTTGTTAAATATGCTTTGGCATAAAGTTGGACACATTTATTGCTTTTGGGATATGTTACCCAAAAATAATACAGATCTTGTGTTTGTCTTCACTGCCCATACGATTCAGATTTCTGCCAGATTTCTGTGTTTGTGGTGTGTCCTGTAGGCCTCACATTTCCACATACAGAAAGGCTGAGCCCTCTGTTTCCCACTGGTACCGTAAGGTCAGTGGTTTGTTCAGGCTGTGTTTTCAGAGATTTCAGAAATCTGAGAATAACATAGGATAAAATGAAAATACCTGGGGTCACAGGAGCCCCCAGAAAGCATTTGTTTAACTTTAGCTCCGTAGTGGAAAGCCAGCTTCCCTGAGACACAGGTGTGTGGGCCGCATGGGGGCATGCCTGCCTGGCTTCGAGCTTTCTCCGCGGGTTTTCTTTCCTTCCTTCCGCATGATCTGGAGACGGGGTGGGTGGGCTGTTCAAAACTGCTCTCTGCTGGTTCTCAGTTACAGTATGTTAATGCAACTATTTTCAGCTCTTGAACTCAAATGACGAAAGGCAACCAAAACACCAGTTTCCCTTCCATATTGTCCCGGAATAACCACTTACCCTTGACACCGCACCATTTTTTCCTCTCAAAACGCTAATCACGTGCAGAGGCCTTTCTCAAGTTGCTGGTAATAGCTGTTATTCACAAAGGAGTGCATCAAATGTGCAAAACCACTTCCCCAAAGTGAATATTAAAGATACGGTCTTGTTTTGGGCTAAAAGTCTATTTGTGATGGGAGAAACCACCCTGGCCACCTTAGTGAGGTTTCCAATTATTCCTGTTGGGTGTAGGAGAAAGGAACCCATCATCACGTATCACAGAGGTGGTGAGAGTTGGGAATTCAGGGGGTGGGGGTTGTGTATGCCCAGAGTTCCTGTCATGGTCATCTGTGACACCAAATGACACCTGTTCCCATAGCATCTGTTCTCATATTAAATCTCAGGATAAGGAAAACAGCACAGGTCAGCCCAACAGGGGAAGGGAGTGTTGGGAGGGAAAAAAGATTCCTAAATTTAGAAAGCTTGGAGTAGGTCCCTTTGCGTTGCAAATTATTACAAGGCCAGAAAGTGATAGCACTTTCTTCTTCAGTTTGTGTATCAAGCCTGGATTACTGATCCCAAGACGGCACTCAGACAGCGACGCAAGGAGAAGAAGAAGTCTGCAAGAGAAGAGCAGAAACGCAAAAGGACGGGACGCGGGGAGGGTGAGTCTCTGCTCTGTCCGGGGCCGCGGGGAGGACAGAGAGGGCCGCAGCTTCCAAGGATGGCGTTTTAAATTCCACAGAGTGCCAAGAGCTCTGTTCATCCTTAATCGCTCCCAGCTAGCACTTGAGTGTATTAATGCAGAAATTTAAATTAAGATAAATACCGTAAAGTGGGAGGAAAAGAGAGGAACAACATTAACCCAAATAAAATAGAAGAGAAAAAGCAACTTTTAGGTAATGTCAAGTAATGAGAAAGGAATACGAGAAAAAGCTTTTGATCATTCAGCTAAATGCTAGTCTAGGGGGAATAAAATCAGTGGGAAAGATGAACCTTTGGCAGTTTGATCCAGAAAAAAAGAGGAAGTGCACTCAAGATTCGGGAATGATGGAGAGAGAATGCAGGACTGAACCGACGCACCCCCAGCTCTGTCCTGCGGAGGATGCAGAAGGAAGCCCACAGGATGGCAGCGGGCAGCAAGGTGGGGTGCGGGCGACCCCAGGAGGACACCGAGGAAGCACTTGTGTTCATTTTGGGGTGCACAAAAGGGGCAGTTTGTTATTGGCGGGCGTTGTCCGCTGCTGTTTTCAAACATGGCAGGTGTGTGAAAATAAAGGTGTGCAGTGCTGCCATTGCAGTGCTGCTTTTTGGGGGGTGCTGGGCCTTGAACTCGGGGCCCTGCACTAGCTAGGCAAGCACTCTACCACTCAGCTAAATCCCCAACCCCGGTTGCAGCGCTTCTTGTCGGCAGCAGATTTTACGAGTCCTTTGTCCCTTGGGCTCCCATTCCCTGAGGCTTATCTCAGTTTACCCAGGCCCTGGCCTTCAGGTGACTCGGGCCCTTGCCCTAATCTGCCTGCTGTCCCTCTGTCTCCTAGTCTCAGACCAATATCAAATGCAGAGTGGAAGTGTATGTGATATACTTAAGAAGAGTATTGTCACTCTATATTCACTAAAAATTAGTATTGTATGTTAAGAATTCTTAAAACTCAAGAAAAAAAAGCTCAACCCAATAAATGGAAGAATATGAAGAGCAATTCACAGACCAGAAAACAAAAAGGTCCAAAATGTTCAGCCTCACTCATCATCAAGGAAGGGCAAACTAAGTATTTTCACGTACCAGTTTTTAAAAATTTTTCCCTATCGAGTTGGCAGAAGCCTAAACATTTCCAACTGCTGCTTGAGAGCTGATGCTTGCACACCCACAAGAGGTGTGGAGAGCAGAGGGCTGTGTCCACAGCTGTTCACACGTTATGTGTTGTGTGGCAGCCCAGCCCACTTCTAGGTGTGCAGCTCGGCTGAAGCAGCCCTCAAACCTGTGCACATGCTCCCGTGTCTAAGAACACCCAGCAGACTCCCATCTGTTAACAACAAAACTCCAGAATATCCTAAATGTCTGTATAAAGGAGAATGATAAATGAATTATGTTCCCGGTCCCGGTGTATTATGGAATGCTGTTCAGTAGCTTACAAATGATCTGAATAGCTCTGAACTGGCACGGAGAACAATTCCCGACAGATTATTAAGTGAAAAACAACACTATTTAAAGTGGCTGCACAGAATGAAGCCATTAATGAAACAAAGGACACCAGGTTCCCTTGAGATATTTTGCATTTTTAATGAGTGCATGTGATAGTGATTAAATGCAAAAGAGAGACCTGGAAGAACACTTGGCATATTAACCTCAGTAGTTACTTCTGGGAAGAATGGAGATTAAATGGTGTGATTAAAGGAAACTTGAGGCCTGTCTGCTATATTTTTTAATTTTTTACAAAAAAAAAAAACGTGCACCCATGGACTCTTTGTGAAATTTAGAAGGCAGTCAGAAGCTAAAAGGTGAGTTAGGGATTTAGCTCTGTGGTAGAGCGCTTCCCTTGCAAGCACAAGGCCCTGAGCTCAATCCCCAACAAACCCCTGCCCGGAAGAAACGAAAATGAAAATTTTAATTTCTAATGTAATTTTAATTGAAAAACCTGTCTTCTTTTTTACCTTCCTCCCCCTTGATATCTCTTGGTAACCGTAATTAGATTTTTATCTGTATAAGGAGACACCATAGGAAGCCTTGGTGGGAGGAAGCAGACACAGCTTTGCCCCACCCAGCACCCCAGAACCCAGCCCAGAAGGGAATGCAGCTAACTGTGTGTATCACCCTTTTCTGCATGCATGTAGTTTATTTGTTGGCTTTTCAAAATGAGTTCAGGTTTAGAAATTACTCTTGTACTTTCATTAACAATATATCATTTCTCTGATGAAAAATTTATGAAACTGTATCATTTTTAATAGCTGCGAAAGATTCTACAATACAGATATGCATAATTTATTCATTCATTTTGTCCTTAATGGGCAGTAAGGCTGCTTCTGGCTTTTTGCCACAGTAAGCCCTGCCATGAGGGATGCTGGCAAAGCTTTCCTAGGTAGTCAGATGTGTGCCTGTTTGTGCACTTAGAAGTGGAGCAAAGGTGAGGAAGAACACACGCTTTCCCCAGACCGAAGTCTCTCATGGGGATTGCTGGATTAGAGGACGTGACTCTTTTGATTTTAGTCTTTACTTTCCTGGAGGTTTTAGTTATTTACACAAGTCCACGGCAGGCACAAGAGGTTTCCTTCTCCTATACCTCGGACATCACAAGCCTTTCTGAGGGATGACAGACGGCTTTTATTCTCATTTGAATCCCACTGGATTCTGAACTGACGAGACTGAGCATTTCATTTCACGTTTTCTAGGCAATTTGTATTTCCAGTTCTAAAATTTAGCTACTTTTACCTTTTGTTCATATCATTCTACTTTTTATTCTTATCTTCTTAATTGAGGCTCTTTATATATTAGGCATATTATTGTTTATATTTGGATTTAGTCTAAAGTGTATGTTATTAAAACATTTTTTATGTCAAATACGTATTTCTCATTGTAGTTTTATAGCCGTCATCTGGCTTACAAAGTCTCCCCAAATATTAAATATTTAATGTTTTTCTGTAATTCCTGCTAATTGTATTGACATCTTTAACTTTTATTATATGAATACAGATGTAATTTGTAGGCTCCTAAATGGATAGGTAGTTACACTGTTCTTATTTACTGGACAAGCTTCCTTGGTGGTCAGATTCAACTGCCACTTTGGCCACCATCGGCTCCTTCACGTGGCATCCTTCACTTCTGAGCCACTCTGCATACTCCTGAGCCCAGCAGTGGTGAAATTAGCTGTGACATTTAGGACGGCAAACGTCCTTTGGCGGGGTGCGGGGTGCTGGGAACCGAACTCAGGGCCTTGGGCTTGCCAGGCAAGCGCTCTACCACTGAGCTAAACCCCAACCCCTTATCCCTTTTTTTAAATGGCATTTTTTCTTAAATGTTTGCTCTCTCAAAATCTTTGATCCGCTGAGTTCAATCCCCAGCACCAAAAAAAAAAAAAAAAAAAAAAAAACAACTTTTGATCCGTTCCAGGAATGTGTGTTTGAGTCCCATTAGCACTGAAAGGAATGTGCACGCCCTCCTGTAGCAAGAGCTCACAGGGACCGGCGCCTTCTTGGTGGCAGCGGCCACGGGCAGCCTCTTCTGAGCCCAGCACCCCGACCTGTCCTTGGACCACGGGAGCCCTAGTCAGTGCGTCAGGCAAGCCCATATCTTAACCAGCCCAAAATCCTACTGATGTACAAACTGCAAAGTTCCATTTAAAAAATAAGTCGGTAACACAGCGTGGGAGAGTATCAGGAACCCTTCCTCAAACTGGCAGTTTCTGCGTAGGGACCAACACGCTGCAGACAAAAGAGCAAGCCAGCTCAGCTGGTGAAGAACACATGTGAGATGAGACAGGGATAGAAAAGGTGGGACACTAAGATTTGCCTGAAACGAAGTGTAAATGAGCTGCGGTCAGATCAGAAATGTCTTTGACAGGGCTGCCAGATAAAACACTGGAAGCCCCATTATATTTGAGTTTTCCAATGAAAAACAGGCAATGTTTAGCTCGAGTACAATCTGAACATAATTTATGGAACACACTGACACTAAACAAAGTCCTTTTTTATCTGATTGAAATTTGATGGGCCATCTGTATTTTTATTTACTAGATCTGACACTCTTTAAATGAAGGGTAAGGAACCCAGTGGAATCCTCTGGTGTGATCTTAAGACACAGCAAACTAAAATTTGTAACACCACCCCAAGGTATTCAAAATTAAAACCTCACAGCATGTCTCAGGAGGTGGCACTTCTTCTGTAAGGGATACACAAGGGGTACTTGAAGTTCTCCCGTCCGGGTGTGAAAGTGGCCCTGGATGACCCACAAGGAAATGGATTTGGCTGTGTTCCATTGAAATTTGACCTTAATATAATTTTTCCATGCACAAAAGACTACTTTCCTTTAGATTTCCTTCATCTATTAAACAGATGGAAGCCATGTAGGACTCGGCACCATCCAGCAGCGGCCGGCCAGCCGGCTCTGGCTGTGGGTGTCAGTCACCACTTGGTAGACGTAATCTTTATTCTGATGTGCACAGAAAGGATCACTGAATTATGACAGCTTTTCCCCAGGGACTCTCACAATAGGCAGAATGTCCTAGACCAGATTATAAATTCCTTACCACCTAGCAAAGTAGTACTGGCATTTCATCACCTGGCAAGGAATGTAACTCATCTCTCTCCAACACACCCGGCAGGTCCGGCGGAGTGGGAAGACCAAGAGGAAGAACCAGTCAAAAAAAAATCTGATGGACCAGGTAACGCAGTGGGCAGCACGGGGCGGGAAATCTGAAAATGACCCTCACGGAGGTGGTACATAGCAGAGAGCTGGCTGGAAAATAGTGACCCTTCATGTCCCTTGGAGTCTCACCTCCACTGAAATTGCAAAGCGTCTCCTGAACCCTAACCGACTTCACACTGCGGGTGAGATGTGGCTTGTGTCTGTCTAGAAAGTGCCGTGGGCAGGAATCTAGGGAGGGCAGCCTTAGGGACAAATTCTAACGCCCCATGGCCATAGTAACTTGCTTAACAGCCCCCTCTCTTCCCCGTTCAACAGAAAAGGAAACTGAGGCAGGGCGAGATTTGCTGACTTCTCCAAGTGTATACGTCCATGAATGGACAGGGTCGGGATTTAAATCCATGGCGTCTGAATTCGCAGTCTGTCTTCGTCACTCTCTACCTCACTGCCCCTGTGGTTAAATGGGAGAATAATGAAAACCCCAGTTCTCAAGGGAAGTTGGGATCCCTGAGGCATTAAGCACATGCTGCTCACGTCTGAAAGGCAGCAGTTTTGGCTTCAGCTTCAGGTTCACCATGAGAAAAGTATGAACTAGTAATGTTCATCTTCACTACTTCTAGGAAAATAATTATGGCTCAGAGAAGAACATTAAGTCATCAAAAACAGGGCTCTGTTTGTGCTACTCAGGGTGAAACCCGAGCCCTCCAGGGAAACAACTGCACTTCTGGTCTCCACAAAACAGCTAAAGGCGTGACCCTGCCCGTGTGGGCAGCATTCACCCCATCACAGAACTGCAAGGAGGGGCAGGAATGGGGGAGAAGTCCCGCCGAGCCTCGGCCTTCACTCCCCCTGCCCCAGCAGCCCGCTTCTCCCCATTTCCTGCTCCGCCTTCTCTTCTCCCCTACTCCTCAGTGTCTCTGGGGGCTGCCAGCTGCAATCCTCCCAGAGGCTCAGGGGCAGTGTGGCGTGAGCTGTGTCCCAGGGACCCTCAGAAGCCACGGTTCAGGCACGGGCAGGCGGCCCAGCCTCCTCCCCAGGCCAGACTTAGTAGACAGGATGGTCTCACCCTGTCCTGCCTGGCCTGGCAGGACGTGTCCAGAGGCAGTGACGCTCACAGCTAAGCGTTCACCATGCTCTTCCTCCTGAAGAGAGCGAAGCTGTCCCCAGGGAAGCTCTGCCGGCCCTCAAGGCCCCGGCATGAAATTCTCTTTCCATTACAAAGCGGGCTCCACGCCTCGTCCCTCAGAGTGCAGAGGACGAGAGCCAGCCAGGGTCCCTGCCTGATGTCCCCAGATGAGGGGTGGCCGACCACACGGCCCACAGGGGCTGTGCCGGGTGGGAGGGGTGGCTGGTGTGCAGCCTCCCTCTTCCCTCTGAGTCTCTTCCTGTCGCCTGGGGATGGCGGTACAGCGAGCGTCCTGTGAGGGGAGAGGACTGCACCGTCCAGGAGGTTAACTCGCCCCGAGTTACTCCACATGCGTGCGTGTGCGTGTGTGCCTGTGTGTGCTGAGAGCACCGACAGTCTTCTGTCACACTTGCAGTACACAGTACAGGAGCAAGAGCTCTGGTCTCCCTGCTGTATGTAGATCCCTGGACACGAGACACACTCCAGGCCGCGTAGCCACATGCGTGGACCCTTGACCCTGCCTCCCACTTGCCTGCCTCTCGGCCTGGGAGTCTGCTCTATGCTCTGCATCTAAGGGTTTGGCAGTTCGGCTTCCACACTCAAGTGGGAGCATTCAGCACCGTTCTGCATCTGCTTATTTCACCTAACACAATGTCTCCTACATTCACCTGTCTTGTTGCAAATGACAGGATCTCCTTTTTATGGCTGTATAATATTCCTAAAACTGAGGCCACAGGCCTCCTCAGGCCTTCTCAGCAAACAAGGGGCTCATGTTTAAATCTCAGGGGGCCCCAGAAAGGCACGTGCTGCACGGTTGACAAGGTGTGCACGATGGGGTTGAATTGTGGTACGACAGCTGTCCAGGCCCCCGAGTCACCGCCAGGTCACCAGGGGAAGAACCTCAGGCTGCTGTTGGCTGGGGCTAGTCACGCAGCTCGGTCTGATAAGTATAAGGAAGACAGTTTGGTGACAGACATAGGCAGATGCTTAGACTGTGGGCTGAGCTCTTGAAGAAATGGCTTTAAGATGTTTAGAAACATAAAGATAGTAAGAAGCGCTGAAGTCTGAATGAATGAGCAGAATATTTTCCCACAACGATTCTTACTTAAGAGAAGAAAAATATGATAAATGTTAGGAGCCAGGTAGCTGGGTATGGACTGTCCTTGTGGCAATAACAAGCAAGTTTATTATTCTGAACGCAGCGTCTGCTTTAGTGAACTAATCAGTCGGCCCTCCACACCTGTGGGGTGTGTGGCCACAGATTCAACCAAAGGAAGGTCAGAGATACTCGGGGAAAATACTGCGTCAGTGCCAAACCTGCCCAGACTCCTCTGTTGTTATTCTCTAGATGCCCCAGCGCAGCTCCTCTTCACATGCACTGACCTTGTGGGAGGCAGGGTGGGTCACCTAGATGTGGCTGATGGGGGTGTGCAAGGTTCTCTGACCGTGTCGCGTAGAGGCCTTGAGCGTCCATGCGTGCTATGTGTGGGTCAGAGAACCGCTCTCCCAGGGTTTCCAGGGACGCTATTTTTGGACCCATTTGGACTGGTGTTTGGTCAAACATTACAAAGTCCACACCGGTTTCGTTTTAGTTCCACCGCCACCTCAGGTGGCTTCCTGTCCCGAAGTTCTGGCCAGGTCACACTGAGGCTTGGGTGCCCCTCTTCCGGCCAGGGATGCAGGGCAGAAGCAGGCCCGATTTTGGTGAAAGCTCGCCGCCGGACAGGACAGCCACAGCTGGATGGTGTCCCTTCCTCCTAGATAACATCATCAAGCGGATATTTAACATCGTGAAGTTCACCTGGGTCCTGTTCCTGGCCACCGTGGACAGCTTCACCACATGGCTCAACTCCATCTCCAGGGAACACATTGACATCTCCACGGTGCTGAGGATCGAGAGGTGCATGCTGACCCGAGAGATCAAGAAGGTATCACCGCGGTGTCATCCTCCATGCTTCCTCCCACGTTCGAAAGACCGTCCGGCCGGAGACGGTGGCCCGCACCTGTAATCCCACAGTCTGGGAGGCCGAGGCGGGAGGACTGATTGCAAGTTCAAATTCGGCCTGGGTGACTTAGCAACTTAACGAGACCCTGTCTCAAAATAAATGGTGGGGAGGGTTTCAGTGGAAAGACCCTGAGTTTAGTCCTCCATGCTGCAGCAAAAGGGAGTTTCAAAGGTAATACACAAGGGCTGGGGATTTAGCTCAGCGGTTAGAGTGCTTGCCTTGCAAGCATAAGTCACTGAGTTCGATCCCCAGCACCAAAAAAAGAAAAAAAAAAAAAAGGTAATACACAGCTTTTATAAGCCTCATCCAAAACACTCAGGCCCAGAAATGCTTCAGATCTCCAAATTTTTTTGGATTTTAGGATATTCATATAGGAAGATGTCCTAGGGGAGGAGACCTAAGTCTAAACGTAAATTTTATTTCTGTGTCATACACACTTTACACACACAACCTGTGCTGATTCCATAAATACACTGAGTGCGTCCCCACCCGACTGCAACTCTGCACGCCGTCAGGTGTGGAATTCTCCACCGTCACATCCTGTTGGCACCAAAGGAGTTTCGAATTCCAGAGCAGTTCACATTTGCAGACAGCAATGCCCAGTCTGCATCTAAAACTCTGAGTAAAATGAGAACGAATCCTTTCTTTGCGGGGAGTTGTTGCCTAAGCCCTTTGCTTTTTCTGTATCGGTCTATTCCAGACTCAGAATTAGGACATCGGACACGAACCATGCATATTCGTGCACAAGCGCACACGCACAGCATCCCAGGAAAGGGCAACTTTATTCAGCCTCCCTCCCCCTCTCGCCAGAGTTTACAGGTGTACAACTTACATGTGCCCTGAGCAGGATTATAGTTCGATCTAAAACTTACCGCAGGAAGAGTTAGGCTGTATGTAAGCAGCAAAATACACAGTAGTCACATGCGATTCATAGCTGCGTTTAAAAATAGTAGTCCATTTCTGGAACACTTACTATGACTTAGCAAACTTACCTGCATTTGAGAGTTTCTTGTTAGAACTGCCTGTGACACCGGCTGACTAAGGGCTGTGCGTGGGCAGACTGCGGTCCCCAGCCTGGCCAGCCTGGTGTGGGTCCTCTTTCCAGCACGCAGGACACCGGGGGGACCAGGTGGGTGCTCCGTAAAAGCTGTGGCATGTCCCCTTCCCCCAGGGCAACGTGCCGACACGCGAGAGCATTCACATGTACTACCAGAACCACATCATGAAGCTTTCCCGGGAGTCAGGCCTGGACACCATCGAGGAGCGGCCTGGAGCCGGCCCTGGGCCCCCGCCGGCCCGCAGGATGGACAGCTTAGACTCCCACGACAGCATCTCCAGGTACGTCTCTCAGCACGGGTTTGCTCGCGACCAAGGTGAATGAGGTAGACGCCACCGATGAGAAGTGAACGGACGGGGCGAAGGTTAATCAGCCCTTTGCAGGGTGCCCCGCCTGGATGAAGCAGACAAAAGCAGTTATCACCACTAGTAAGCGGTAGAAACCCGTCTGCTTCCCAGGCGCAGGGCCCATTCCCAGGCTTGAGGCAAAGGACAGGATTTGCCCCGTGCCCAAGGCCTGCTCCGCCGAGGGTCCTAAAGTAGGGTCTTCCACCTTCTGTTTCACCTTTCTCCTCCCAAATCATTACTTTAAGAATTTTAGCGTAAACATTTTGGAGTGGATTCTGCCACTCCCTTCCCCTGCGTTCTGGAGATCCTTACAGGGTTTCACACCCGGACAAGAAGGACCCTGCTGGTAGTGGAGAGCCAAGGCTAGCATGGAGCACATGTGGGCTGCTTCCTTTGTTCTGATCCTTCCAGGTGTCAGCGATTGTCTTCCCTCTGTTCCAACCACAGAGCTCGGCTACAGAGAGGTTAAGGCACATTCTGAAAGTCCCACGGCTGCAAGTCTGTAAAAGCAGCCCCTTGACCCGCAGTCACGTGGTTCGGCTGGGACCTGGCTCAGGAACAGGGTGGTGCGTCGTGCTGGGCTTCCCGCCTCTGCTGCCTCCAGGCCCCAGGGCTCCTGCTCCAGAGAAGCGCCAGGTTCCTTGCAGCGTGGCGTGGCAGGTGCTGAGAGCAGCTCAGGAGTCGGGGCCGCAGTCTGGGCTTTAGGAAGGAGCCTGCACTGCCCAGGATGATCGGCCGGGCTGCAGAATCAGGTCTCTTGGCCATTTGATCAGTCCAGAACCACATCACTGGGGCATCTTTGTTTTTACTTTTTTTCATTAAAACTGCTCAAATATCTATGATACCAGAGCCCGGGCTCCATACTGACGTAGACACCGAAGGACAAGGTCATCCCCTGAGCTTTGGGGCCTGGAACCCTCAGAGATGGGGTTGTGGTCTCCCTAAGGCCGGCTACAGCACAAATGTGCTGCCTCTGCCACTCTGGGGACTCCCGGCTGCCCCCGGGTCCCTGCCTGCCCCGATCGGCCCCAGGCAGGGGTCTCCCAAACACGTGCTGAGCGTCCGGGCCCGGGGGCGCTGAGACTACGTCTCCATCCCAGCCCTGAAGCAGGGTCTGGAAATTGAAATGGAACTGCTATTTTTAACTTGCTGAATTACACTGAGTGTCTCTGATTTGGCCCAGTTCTTTTGCTGGGCCAAATCAAGAGATAATCAATAATTATCTCTTGATGCAGATCAATATTTTTTAGATAGAAAGATATTTAAGATAGATAGATAGATATTTAAGTTTTAAAATATTATGTGTGCTACTTTTATTTTTTAAAAATATATGTATTCATTCATATATAGATTTAAATGTAATTTTTGTATAGATAAAATTGCATAGGTATATTCCTTCCTTTCTCCCAAAATAAGTATTGATTTTTGGAACCCTTTCAGAGATAATAAAAGAGATTATATTTTTCATTTAATTGGGGAATAATCTTTGCTTATTTATAGGTTCCAAAGTCACAGGTACGTATTTCAGCCCCTGTGTATTTTTGTGAGAAGAGGAAACAGCTAGGACAGGAACCTTTCAGAGTTTCAAGGTCAAACCATTGATTTCCTCCATGATTTTCTGTTTAAGAAGTTTTTGATTCCTGTCTTTCAGTTGGTGAGTGCTTGTAGCACCTCACTCTGTCCTCCAGAAAGCCGCCGACAGTTAACATTTTGAAGTAGACCTTCATTTTCTCCTGCCGGCTTTGTAGGGGCTGCTGCTGCTAACTCTGTGGCTGAGTTTTACTTTCTGTGAGTTTAGTGACTGTCTTATTTGAAAGCTGCCAGCTTTCTTAAATTTGTTCTTGTTGCAGCAAATCTAGCTAAATGTGCACAACGGGATTTACATTAACTTCTTCTGTCATTGTTTTGGCACTTGTCCCCTTCTTCCTGCAATTTTAGGGTGCCCTCGATCTCCCCACAGCTCTCCCTTCATCCTAGGCTGCAGGGGGAGCTCAGTGGTGCAGTGGGCTGGGCCTGCACGGAGCTCTGGCCAGATACCTGGTGCCAAAATGACAGTGATAGTATAACCAGTGAAGACACTGACTAGGTGTGCAGCATGCACAGGGGTGTGCGGCAGGGCGAGGACAGGTGTGTCTCTGTGTATCAGGCACTCACATGCTCACCGGTGCAGCCTCCCAGTTCCAGGGAGAGTGAAGGTAGATTGGGGAAACTTTCCAAACTCACCCACTGTGGGACTGTTTATGGGGTCCTGGGTTCCATCCCCAGCTCCACAAAACAAAACAACCCAAGGGCACGTAGAACTTACTCATGACCAGACAGCCATTTTTCAAAAAATAGGGGAATGGCAGGGAAATGCTGAGCTTCTGCAGACAAGCATTTTCCAGACAAAGTTTCACCCATCTGTGCATCCGCACATCCGTTCTACTCACTGTTTAACTTGTACCAATGTCTGGCTGCCCCCAGCTCTGGCTGGGGCTGCTCCGTGTGTGTCTGATCCAAACTATAGTTTTTAAATCCAAAATACAAAGTTCCAGACAGCTCTGGTGTACTTAACTCAAAGTCACGTTCGTACTTATCTGAAACGACGTCCTCCCACACAGTGAAGAATATAATTCCGTACGTGTGTAGTCTGTCACTCCATTACTACAGCTTTGTGTCTTTTCTTCAGGAAAGATGCTGTCCCAGAATGTAATTGATACTATTTTCTCAAATGCCTTTTTAAAAACCTCCCTTCTTTTCTTGTATCATAGTAAAGATACATATATAAAATTATATATATATATATATATTTTTTTCCCTTTTTCTGGTTTCCTGGATCCTGGAATTTGGTGAGTGAAAAGAGGAATCAATGGAATGCCCTCTCTTCATTTGTTGTGACACCAACATTGGTTGGTGACATGAACCTCTTTCAGAATTTCACGAAGTTATACACTAATTCCCAATGGGGTAAAATGCACATAAATACAAAAATTTTCCATAAGATTTGAAGAGTTTCATGGATCTCTTGAACATCATACATGAGCCTGGCTTGAGAGCAGTTGCTTCAGAACACAACTGAATTTAAGGAATAGAAAAGAATACTAGAAAGTAAATTGAAAATAAAACTTCTAAAACAGTAGACACACGATTCCTATACTAGCGATTGTTAACTGTATGATTTACAATATGTCCAATTAAGAAATTAACTAAATACTATAAATCAAACTTAGGAGGAAAAGAAAAAGAAAGACTGGTTATAACAAAGTCTGACCCAAGATTATAAATGTAAAATAGCACCTATGATCAAGAATTAAGAAGTAGGAGATATTTAAATGCATTGGTTGCTTTTTGGAAAACAGTGTCAAAATATTCCTCAGTTATAAAATGGCCAGTCAGTAAGTAAATTTACTAGAAAACCACCACTATTCAGATTAGTTTTCAATGCATTTTCACTTTGACTTTTAACCTAAAGAAAGGGAAGATGTGGTAAGTCTGTGTTGCTGGGTTTGGCGCGCTAAGAGACTTGCCCCTTGTGTGATGGCCAAGTCACACCCCGCTTCTCTACTCTGGAAACCTCTCGGCCTGCAGATAATGCGTGCTCTTCACTGGGGCCTCTGGGAAGCTGGGTGGCTGCTGGGAGGCTGGACCCGGAGACCTTAAACTCGCCTCCCTGAGCAGGGACAGAGGCCGAGGCCGAGAGCGGCTTGCCCATAGTCCTGATTTCCTTCCAGTCCGGATACAAAATGGCAAACTTGACTTTCAGTGGTTGACTTGTGAAATCAGACAGCATCTGCCTGCCCGAAGCTGCCGTATCAGCTTGAATTGCCACAGTTGCACTGTGGGGAGCGTTCCCAGGTCGGAAGGGAGTGGTCACCACTTGAAGTGTGCCCCTAAGAGCTCCCCGTGTGCCCTGTGGGGGTCTGTGTGCCCCAGCCCTGCCCTCCCCAGCTGACTGCAGGAGATGAGGGTTGGAGCCCACGGGCTCTCTCCCCACGGCACCCACCGAGACCTGGTCCAGATCCGGAACGAACACTAGGTGAAACGAAACATTAACAGACAAAAAGGACCTGGCACTGCTAGAATTCCCTTGTTGTTTATTTTCTTTGTAGTGTTTCATTTTGGTTTTCGATGCCAGTTGATGTCCAGCTGCATCTCAAACCAGCACCTCCTACCTGGAAGCCTCTGGTCTGGCTTAGCTGAACATCGTGCAGAACGAGGGTGGTAGACTCGGTGGGCTGGGTCACTCCTGAGTCCCCTCTTGCATTTTCGAGACTTTGGTAAAAAAATGCTTTATGCAAATTCTGTGAGCAGTTATTTCTGCTTCTGCAATTGGATTAAAAATGCTCTCGACGGACTCGGGATTGCAATTCTAAATAAAGCATCTTTCTTCGATTATAAAAATCTCAGTGGCAAAGTTGCACACACTGCTTCTCAAGAGAGCTTGTGGGCCTCATCGCTGCTCTGTGTCGCTGCCCCAGAGAGGGCCGTGTGACCGTCTGCCGCAGCCAGCGTGTTACTTAAGCCCCACGCGAATAGGTCCCCCGTCCCCAAGGGGCCGTGGGGCCACGCTGTCGGCGGTGCCGGTGGTGGCGTGTGTGGTTGCTGCTTGGCCGTGTGTCGATCCGTGATCCGCGTGTGACTTTGTACTGCCCGCATTTAACTCTGTGTCTCTGTGACTGTTTGCGCTGCTAGCTGCTACACTGAAGCCACCACGCTGTTTTCAAGGCAGTCCACCCTTGATGACTTAGACGGACCAGACCCTGTGCCCAAAACGAGTGAGCGCGCGCGGCCTCGGCTCCGTAAAATGCTCAGCATGGACATGTCCTCCTCGTCCGCTGACAGTGGCAGCTTAGCGTCCAGGTGCTTACCTCTGCATGCTTTCTGTGTCTGTCACCTCCTCCTGGACAGTGTTGCCGATGCTGTCGTTCTGTTTTTCGTCTTTGTTTTAGATTTGCATGACTAACCGCAGCACCACCGTTGGCCTTTGGGAGACACGGTTGTCCCCACGACAGGCTCTGTGAGCCTGACCGCTCCTTAGCTTTTGTCTGTTAGGAACGTCTTAAAAATCCTAATCATAAACTTGAGCATTTCACACTTCCCACTTTCAAAGACACGCATGTTTCCTGCATTTGATTTGGAGCTTTTAAAGGCAGCCCTCACAGGGAAAAACGATTGGTCGTAATTTTACCAAAAACTGCATACAGTGGTGAAAAGTGAAAATCTGCCTTATATTACTATTTGATAAACAAAACTCTGCATAATGCACATTTCATGTACATAACTAACATAAAAGCCAGTATATATTTTACCATCGGCTTTTGAAAAGAATTAGCATTATTATAGAGCAGAATAGATCACTTTTGTAGGCTGCCACTTGTTTGTTTGTTAAAAAAAATTATTCTGGGCTTAAGTCTCCTCGTTAAATACTACCATGAAACAACAATCACTTAGAAATGAAATTATCTGCGTTTGACCCCAGACTCCTTCCTGAGGCACCTGGGAACAGTGGGCGGGGCCTCGGCTGTGTTAGTGCCCGACCCCAGCAGCCCGCGGTGGCCATCGGAGGGGCCGCCTCCCTCCTGTGGTGCAGCACTGCCTCAGTCCTGCTGACAAGGACGCGTGCCGCCCGGGCTGTCCTCTGGTGGGCACCAGCCTGGCACGCAGGCTGCTGCGCTGTGCCCTGAAGGCACCTCGGCCAGGTCGGCCCAGACAGGACAAGCCACAGGGACCACGCTCCAGATGGTTTCCAGTCACCCAGCACCAAAGGTCTGGGCGTCTCTGGGCTCGGGGGTCAGTTCCGTGGCTTCCCGGGCAGCCCTGTCTGTTGAGGTAAGTGTCTGGTCGGGCCTGGCTTCCCGCGTACTTACGGCCAGACTGGGGTTCAGCCCCAAGCAGGCGCCCGGGGCTCCCGCAAACCCGGCTCTGCAGGCCCGGGATGCCGTCACACACTGACCGCCGCACTGCAGGCTCTGGCAGGAGAAATGGATGCAGTCCAAGCATTTGAGACTCTCAGTGCTCACAGACACGACCTCCTCGCACACGCATTCAGCAAACAGTGTGTGTTCGGGGATAGCGGAGTATCCTACACCCAGCAGACTCCGAGGCCTGATCATGGCTGCCACCCTCCTCCCAGGGTGGCAGCGACTGGAGGGAGGCCAGAATTTCATGGGCACTGCCACTCTGCTTCCATTTCCAACCTCGCCTGCCCGTGCCTGGCGGGGAAAGTTAGAACAAAGAATAGAAAAGACAAGGAAGGACATAGGGAAAAGGCACAGGGAGCGATGGGAAGGGTAGAGAAGACGGTAGAAGAAAAGAGGCTGAAGCTGGCCGGAGGTGCAGGGACAGGAGTCCAGGGAGATGGTGCTGGGAGGGGAGCGGCGGCATCCCCATGAGAGGTGGAGGACTAGAGGAGGAAGTGCTATCAGCTGAGGGGTGGAGCAAACTCAGTCTAATGTGCTGCACACCAATAAGAAAAAGGCAAAGTATGGGAAAACAAGGAGGAGAAAAAACAAAGAGGTGATCTTGAAGCCAGTGTTTAGTCCATGTGAGGTGGGGTTGAGAGTAGAGTGCATCCCGGTGAGACTCTGACGACCAAGCCCGGCTCCTGTCCACGCGATCCCCTCAAAGCCGTGGTTCTGGGGCTTCTCTCTGCCGCGTTCACGTGTAAGTACACACATGCTCTGCTGGGACGCCTGATGCAGCTGGGAGCCTCTGTGTGGATCGCCTGCTCCCTGCTGTGGGCTTCAGCAGTGACATTACATTTGAGGCCACGGGTGGCAGTTTCTGCAGCTCAGGAATTAAAATCCTGAAGGCTTGGGACAAACGCAATGCGGCCATGCAAGGTGCGTCCTTTGTCCTGAGCCTGGAAGTTTGTAGTTGGGAGGTCTAGGGCGGTGTCTTGCGACCCGGAGAGACTCTGGGCCGCACAGACGCTGAGCCCAGGGCCCGTGCCCTCCCTCTGTCCCCACAGTGAGCCCACGCAGTGCACTATGCTGTACTCCCGTCAGGGGACCACAGAGACCATCGAGGAGGTGGAGGCCGAGGCGGAGGAGGAGGCAGTGGGCACCCAGCTGGAGGAGGAGGAGGAGGATGAGTACAGGGTGCGGTATGAAGTGGAGGCTGAGGAGGCCGCCGTCACCCCCGAGGATGAGGACGAAGACGAGTTGCCGCAGGTCTCCACCGACGATGGGGACGTGGAGGCGCCACCTTCCTACAGTAAGGCCGTCAGCTTCGAGCACTTGTCCTTCGGCTCTCAAGACGGCACCGGGGCCGAGAACCACATGGTGGTCAGCCCGGACGACAGCCGCACCGACAAGCTGGAGTCCAGCCTGCTGCCACCCCTGACCCACGAGCTAACAGCCAGCGAGCTGCTGCTCAACAAGTAAGAGCGGGCCCTGCTCATGCTTGCGCCCACACCCCACCCTGGGGCGTTGTGTGTGCATTGGAAGCGCACAACCCCTGGGTGCTAAGTCACACTTTGGCACTTCCGCAGCTGAGTTATAGAACCAGCAAAGCCAGTGGAGAACCCTGAGCTGACATTCCCCACTATAACAACATCTCCTCCAGCCAAGAATCTTTAATCCCAAAATCCCAAATCTGACATTTTTGAGTGCCGACTTGATGCCAGAAATGGGTGATTTCATACCAGAAAATTTTGTTTTATTTACAATTGTATGAAATCACCTTTAGGGTGCATGGATGAAGTACACATGAAACAAGTGATTTTTGTTTTAGACTGGAGTTCCAAACTCAGCATGCCCTGTCCCAGGCATTTCAGACGAGGGCTGCCTGGCCTAGACGAGGAACCTGAAAAGGAGACTTGGGCCCTGGGAAGCAGGGGCCGGGGCACTGCGGGAGGGACCTCACTAAGGGACGTGAGGACGAGCCTCTCACTGGGTCCTGTGTGTCGGCAGGATGTTCCATGACGACGAGCTGGAGGAATCCGAGAGGTTCTACACAGGCCAGCCACGCTTCCTGCTGCTGTTCTATGCCATGTACAACACGCTGGTGGCCCGCTCTGAGATGGTGTGCTACTTTGTGATCATCCTCAATCACATGGTGTCTGCCTCCATGATCACCCTCCTGCTGCCCATCCTCATCTTCCTGTGGGCCATGCTGTCCGTGCCCAGGCCCAGCCGGCGCTTCTGGATGATGGCCATCGTCTATACCGAGGTAGGTGTAGACAGATCATCCTGGCACTGATGTAGAAACTTCTAGTACCACACGGGGGAGGGGCAGGTGACGTTCCTACTGAACAGGAGAGGAGACAGCTCAGGGAGATTAGATGTGGCCAGATGAACCCACCTGGTGAGGGTTGGAGATGGCCGAAGCCCGCTGCCAGCCCTGCAGCGTTAGCCGCCAGGACTGCAGTGGTCCCCACAGAGTGGAACAGGGTGCCAGGGGCCCGGGCGTCCTGTGGACAGATGCCGAATGGAGCCACGCGAGGCACACTGGGCACAGTCCACGCCACACATGTCTCGCCATCTCCGGACCCACGACCAGGGTCCTGCCCCAACACAGAAAACCTGAGGACGGAGAGGGGGACACGGCCATTCTCGTCCCGTGGGGGAAAAGGGACCGGATTTTCCGTGCCACCCCTTGTCCGTGAGCGAGGGCGGCGCATGGGCTAGGTGTGTCGGGCGCTGTGTGCTCGGGCGGAAGCGCTCCTTGCTGCCCCGAGCTGGCATTCCCCACGGGGCACGTCGGGACTTCGGAGAGCTCCGGCCTCGGGACAGATGGCCGAACCTGGAGTGTGGTGGTCAGTCAGCAGCCCAGCAAGAACGGACCTCCTGAAGTACTTGGCCAGCGTATGGAAAGCAGGACCCACAGACACTCGTGTACCTGTGCACTGACTGACCCGCTCACCACGGCCGTCCAGCAGCTCGCCAGGGCATGAGGAAGGGACCCCACTCGCAGCCCCTCTCAGTGCAGGGGTCCACGAGATGCCCTTCCTTACCTGGAGTGAGCAGGAGGGGCGACTAAGAATGGAAAAAGGAACAAGAAACACTTGCATAGCTCCCATCTTCAAAATAAAAATGTCCTTTGTTAGCCAGACCTGTAATCCCAGCGCTCTGGGAGGCTGAGGCAGGAGGATCTCATGTTCAAACCTAGCCTAGGTGACTTAGCAAGACTCTGCCTTAAAATAAAAATAAATTTACAAAATGGGCTAGAGACGTAGCTCATTGTGAAGGCCTGGGCTCCATCTCCAGTACCTCAAAGAAAAGAACAAAACAGCTCTTTGCCACTTGGGGTTCTCCATTTCTCAAAACATGGAGGAGTGGAGTAAGCAGGAAATTAAGTTGCCGATTCACTCTGCAGCTTGTACTATTGCCCCAAACCAAGAGCTGTGCCGGGGTGAGAATACAAAGACAAACAGGGAAACAATTGCTTCTGTTGCTCGCTCAGTGGCTCGGAGCTGAGGGCGACAGACACAATGCAGGAAGTGGAAGCCGCACACTCCAAACCCAACTGCCAGGAAGAGTGCGGATCAAGGCCAGGTGCGACACAGACACAAACACGCTTCGCCTCAGCCGGTCCTGGCTGCCAGGTTTTAGTAGCTAAATGATTGGGCGAATATCTAATTAAATCAGGACAAAGTCCAGTGAGCCCTCCGGTGCCCTGCCCTGTCTGTGTGACACTAAGAGGTTGCTCTGGTTACAAGTCCATGATCCCAAGGTTGGTAATTGTCGTTCCCCGTAGCCATGTGCATTCCTCATGTTGAAGCTGTGAAATGGACTTTTCCCGGACTTTTATATCATCACTGTTCATATAACCCTCTTTCTGGAAAGAGAGGAAATGTTTTCCATTTCTATCATCCCCACGCAGGTGGCAATTGTAGTGAAGTACTTCTTCCAGTTTGGATTCTTCCCCTGGAACAAGAACGTGGAGATTCACAAGGACAAGCCTTACCACCCGCCAAACATCATCGGGGTGGAGAAGAAGGAGGGCTATGTGCTGTACGACCTCATCCAGCTCCTGGCCCTCTTCTTCCACCGCTCCATCCTGAAGGTACGGTGTTTCTGCCGCCCGTGAGCAGCTCACACCCGTGAGCGCAGCCCAGCACGCTGGTGGGAGTCTCGCTGTTGGGAGTGGTGAAGGGTGCCTCCAATCTCCGTATTCATTTCCTGGACACTTTTTGTGAGGCTGTGCAGTGTCTTACCGCCCCATACACTAACTGGCCCCCTGGTCTAAGCCGGAGTAAGGTCAGAGCGCTACCATGTGGACGGGCAGGAGCACACGGCCTCTCGTCTCCACGGCCAACCCTGCTGCCTTCTTCCAGCAGCAGGAAGTCCTGAGCTCCTGGTGCGGGACCAGGTGTTAGATTGCAGAGCGACCAATGCTGTGCTCCATGAGCTTGTGGAAGCCACGGTCACACTCCCCCAGGAGGGCCCGACACAGGTCCAGTCGCTCCGTCTTCCTGAGCGCACAGAATTGTAAACTGAGCCACATCTGCACCCTTCAACCCCGGTGGGAGGAGTGCGAAGTCCTGCATAGCAGATCTTTCCATATTAATGCACCTGCTTTCACAACCTTACTGTCCTCCACTTTCCTTAACCTTGTCTCTTTTGGTAAAATATTTTAAATCTATCTTTTCAAATAGTGTCTTTGCCGGTCTCCGGGGTGTTTTTTGAGCACCAGGCCTGGCATTAGTCCACACTCACACACTCTGTCTGGGGGACTGACCGTTCCAAGTCAGCCTGGAGCTTCGCCCTCTTGATACCAAGTCCTGGAGGCCTGGGCCTGGGCCTGACCGCGTGCGTGCTCAGGACAGAGAGCTCTCGGATGGCTGTGTCAGCAGCAGCCGACCTTCTGCAGTCAGCTGCAGGCCATCTGTGGGTGGGCAGCGTCTCGCTCTGGTCTGACCTGTAAACACCCTCCATCCTTTTCCTGGCAGCAGGACCCAGACTCTGCAGAAGGCCGGCAGCTTGTGTTGCACATGTGGCCAGCACTTCTGCGTGGAGTCCTCACAGCTCTGTCCCTGAGCTGGGGACATTGCTCCTCCAGGGTTGCTGCAGACACCGGCCAGGTGCACACACCTGAGTCCGGAGAGCGTGTCCTCACTGTGCCAGCCAAGCATTGCCGGTGCCCGCTCAGTTCTGTAGCCACATTCGGTCCCTGACACCAGCCTGCCTGGGACACGTGTGGGTGCAGCGCTTCTGACGAGCCCCTTCGCAGCCCTCTTCCTTGTTTCCCAATCTGGAGGGACAGTTCGTTGCTGCTGTTATTGGGGGACAGAGAGACAGCTGTCCCACCAAAATGTGGTCTCATTGTCCCTTTCCTCCTGCCCAGTGCCATGGCTTGTGGGATGAAGATGACGTTGTGGACAGCGGCCTGGACAAGGAGGACTCGGATGCCGAGTTGTCCCTCAGTCACAGCAGGAGGGACTCTGCGGACTCGCTCAAGTCTGTCAACCTGGCCGCCTCGGTGGAGTCAGTGCACGTGGCCTTCCCCGAGCTGCCCACGGCCGTGCGCAGGAAGCGCTCAGGCAGCGGCACCCCAGACTCCCCGGGCTCCAGCTTCTCCTCCACCAGATCTAAGAGAGGTGCGTGTCCAGCAGCATCAGGGCTGGAACAACCCAGCCAGGCACCGGGGACGGACACTGCACCGGAAAAGAGTGCTGAGGCCAGACAGACCCAAGTTCAAACCCTTCCCTGCTCAAAACCTCCGATCCCTTCTCAGAACAAGGGTGTCAGGTCTCTGTGAGCCAGGCCAGCACCCTGCCTGGGGGCCTCGTGAGATGAGGCACAGGAGAGTTTCCACATTCTCCTGGGTGCGTCCTGGCGTCCCTCAATCGTGGCTTAGTTTGAAGATGCACTTCAGTGTAATCAATGGGAACTTTTAGCCCAACTACCCGGTGACTTCCTAAGTAGGCTGTTAATTCCTCACCCTCCAAGCGTAAGGCAGGAAGTAGACGTGCCCTGCGTGGTATCTCTGGGGCCAGGCTCTGAAGCTCTGCAGACTCCTGCCGGTGACTTTCTTCAAGGTCGGTTTGGAGGCACGCACTGAGGCCAGCCAGACTCCTATGTAGTTGGAAGAGTTAGGGTATGATGAGAGGTGGGGTCACACACCTCTCTGGAAGAGCCACAGCTGCATCTGGTGCAATGAAAGCCGTTCCTTGAAGTATCTCTACCTGGGACAACGGTCACTGAATGCTCAGGGCAGAGCCACCCCTGGGGTGAAGCCACAGGTCTGTCCTGTCAGAGACGGAGCTGAGAGGACAGATCCCTGAATGTGCGGGAGGCCCCTGTGCCCACGTCCCCAGCAGCCAGGCCTCTGTGTGGCTCCAGCCCCGGGTCCCCCGCTGGCAGCCCCGCTCCCCCACCCTGAGCACCTTCCCACCTGCTCCTCCAGGCAGCACAAGCACCCGGAACAGCAGCCAGAAGGGCAGCAGCGTGCTGAGTGTGAAGCAGAAGAGCAGGAGGGAGCTGTATATGAAGAAGCTCCAGGAGCACTTGGTCCGGGCCAAGGCCTTCACCGTCCTGAAGTGAGTCCAGGCTGCCGGCTGGGCTGGGCACCGCTGTGGTCCCCTCCTCCACGCCAGGTGCCAAGTCACAAACACTTGTCTCCTGGGGGGACAAAACCACCCACGGTTGCATTGTTCTTAAAAATCACTTTTCAGTGAGCGCAGTGGCTCCCATGTCCGTGGCATTTTACACTCTTCCTATCTGAATGAAGCAAACGAGTGATTTCGGGGCTTTCGGTGCACAATCCCAGGTGTGGCTACTCACAGCCTGGCGGGCAGAGAGGGCACGAGGTCAGAGCTGGGCAGGCCTCAGAGATGCACTCAAGATGCCCCCTGGGGAAGTGGCTGGGCCAGCAGTGTCATGGAGCTGGTCCCAGCACCTCTGTGGGCCATGCAGAGAGGCAGGTCTGTGGGATTCAGCCAGGCTGGGCCTGCAGGCTGTCAGCCAAGCTAGTGCCACCCAGATGGAGCCCGGCATGGAAGACAGAACCCGGAGTTCAGGGAAGGTGGGCAGGCTGGAGAGACAGGCCAGGGGCAGGAGGCTCCACGGGGAAGGATGGGACAGGAAGGAGACAAGGGCGGGGCACCTAGCACCCGTCAAGTCTGTGCCCTGTGTTCCCTAGGGCCAGGCCTACCCCACCCGCCATGCCGTGTGCCCTGGGTACCCAGCTTTGCAGAAGGCAAAACTAAACTGCAGAGTCTGCAGCAGGCCCAAGGCCCCAGGACCCTCACATCACGAAGCAGCCCCCTCCCAGGCAGGGGAAGGCGGAGCCTGGCTGGGAGAGGGACAAGGGGTGGGGACGAGGACAGTGTGTGTCTGGTCACTCTCCCCGCTCGCTCCCCAGAAGCAAGCTCGTGGGATCTCTGTTTCACAGGACTCTGCAAATCTACGTGCCCATCCGACAGTTCTTCTATGACCTCATCCACCCCGACTACAGCGCCGTGACGGACGTGTATGTGCTCATGTTCCTGGCTGACACCGTGGACTTCGTCATCATCGTCTTCGGCTTTTGGGCCTTTGGGGTAGGTTGGGGCCCCTTGACTAAGCCATGGTTTGGTCCTGGGAAAGGCCACCCGGCACCAGCCTGTGCTCTCTCCCACAGAAACACTCGGCAGCGGCGGACATCACCTCCTCCCTGTCGGAGGACCAGGTCCCCGGGCCGTTCCTGGTGATGGTCCTCATCCAGTTTGGCACCATGGTGGTGGACCGAGCACTGTACCTCAGGAAGACCGTGCTGGGCAAGGTCATTTTCCAGGTCATCCTCGTGTTTGGAATTCACTTCTGGATGTTCTTCATCCTGCCTAGCGTCACTGAGAGGTGAGCGGCTGGGGGCTGGGGGCAGGGTGCCCCTGCAGGTCATTGCTGCAAATGTGCCCACAGGTAGTCCAGCCAGCTGTGGACAGGAGCTAAATCAGAGCACACGCTAAGTGGGAATTGATTCCTCCAGAATGTCTCGGTTTGCTTTCTGTGTTCATAGAAACAGTTTTCAAGGGCAGAGAAGCCACAGCTTTTGTAACTGGGGAGCAGCTGACTTGGAGAGAAACTGGAGCGAGGTCGTAGGTGTACTGTAAGGGTAGAGAGGGCCCAAGGTGGGGTCAGACGAGGGGCGACAGGGAAATCGAGGCTAGTAACTGGTGGAAGAAGAGAGCAGGAGGAGGGCAGGTGACAGTAGTTTCCACCACCTGGGACAGCAGTGGGTCACTATGGCATAGGGGAAGCGGGGACCCCTCCCCACGCCGCTGCTCTCCCTGTCCACACAGCGGTTGCTGCTGGCTGAAGTGACTTGACGGCTGGGGCGGCTGGGTGGCAGTGGCACCTGAGGTTCAGCAAGGGAGGAGCTGCTGGCCACTGTCTTCTCCTGGGTCCGGAGCACTGACCTCCATTGATGTGGCCTCCCCTGCTCTCTCCTGCCTCCTCCGTGGCACTATCCTGTCCCTGCTCCTTGGACCTCAGCCCCATGTCCCCGCTCCTGAATGACTGCCCCACCCCATACCTCTGCCCCTGTCAGCCCTGGTGCCCGAGTTCATGCTTCATATATGAACCAACGCATGGTCAATCAAAGAAAAACAAGCAGATTGCTGTGGATGGGAGTATTGGTCGTCAGGTCCACAGGGGCAGCGTGACAGGACAGAGAGGGGCTATCACTTCCTCTGGCTCTGTGTACACAGCCACCTGTGAGTCTCCCAGCCCCTGGCGTGGAGAGCCGAGTCCCTAACCACAGGCTGCCCCGGTAGACACGGTTCTGAAGGAGCACCCTGGGGACAGCTTTCCCGCTGTGACCCAGTCTCAGACCCCTCAGGCATCACAGAAAGTCGTCCTGTTGGACAGTACTCAGTCTTGTGATTACAGCTCGGCATCGTCCCCTGCCAGGTCGTACGAGTAGCTTGTCAATCAGCCTGGCTAATTACATTTTGGGAATGGAAAGTTAAGAGAAATGGACTTTACTTCCGTAGCTGTTTAGGAAACCAAAGCAAACGCAATCCTGAGAAGGAAATCCAAGCTGCAGCCTCCAGTATTGGGGTCAGCACAGCTCTTGTGTGGATATCTGGACTCTGACTATTGGGTTTCAGTAGTGTAGGAGTCACTGCTTCTGAATAATAACTGATGTGATGTAAGTATTTTAACAGGAAAAGGAACTAGAAAGGTGTTCCTGAGGCAAAGGAAATAAAAGATTCTTGCCAGAAAACACCCAGTAGCCAAGTAGCTTCTCTATGCCGCAGCATAGAGTGGGAGTGAGTGTTTGTGATGTGACTGAAAAATACGGTGAATATTCGATTTTCTTTTTAGATTTATTACAGTAAAAGATATATTGCCACTAATCTTGCCCAAATCATCCCCCCATACACACACGCTTTGAACACACTTATCCCATCTTCTTGTCATTTTCTGGAACCGTTCTGGAGTCCTCATTCCTCAATTGTGCTGTCCTGGCTCCTCAGTGTCCTGAATGGATTCCAGATGTTTCCCCTTCCTGGTCACATTGACTTTGGAGAAGAGCCAGAAATCTCTAGTGCCAGATTCAGTGAACAAGGTGGATGAGGGCACCATCGTATTTTTAGGAGCTGCCTTTCAGCTGGATGGACTTGGCAGCAGCATTCACCATATTTTTTATCACACCTCATAAAGACACCAAGGAAAGATTTCCAGAGCAGCTTCAGGAAGTGGTGGGAATGATGGGAAAAGTATGTTCTCAGAGAGGGGGAAAGACATAAAGGAATTAATGGCAATACGCCTTTTATTGTAAGAGTTTTTTAAAAATTTGAATACTCATTGTATATTTTGATCATACCTCATAGTTCAGATTATAGGCATAATTCAGATTAAGGCAGCTGTGAGTAGAATATTAGAATTTCTTCATGAGAATATTATGAATCTTACTTGTTAGTCTTTAAAGTAAACAGTTAAATTTCTGGTTTAATTTGGGTATTGTTATATAAACCACAAATCCAGTTCATATGGTTAAAGGTGGCAGATCAACAGTTACCACAGTTTGTCATTTTCTAGGCTGTTTGATGCTATTCTTATTGCTGACTGTACTACTTTAGCCAAGGTGACAGAATTGTTCTACTCAGTTCTTCCTTGTATGCCAAGACTGAGATTGGTAGAGGGCCACAAATAACACTATAGGGCAAAGTTGAAGAACCAGAGGCTGGCCAAACACACAGCAACTTCTCAGCCCCAATAAATCGAAGAGGTGGGATCTTGCAAACCAGCTACACTTGGGAGATATCTCTGAGAAAGTACTCATTTCCAAAGGGTTCTCAATACTAACAAAAAAGCTACCTGCCATAGGTAGTTCATAAGCATCAACACAGGAATTAAACTAAAAAAGAAAAAACAGAAAAGGAGAAGACACACAAACAAGATGCACCCCAGACCTCTAGCTCACTGAAAGCAAACCCAGGGGGTAGCGAGCTGAAACAGTCTGAAAGCTTCCACTGGACTCTTGGAAGCAGTAACAGCAGAAGTAGCAAAGCAGATGAATTAGGCTCTAGAAAGCATCAAAACAGAAATCACCTCCAGAATGAAAGACATGATTAGTGACTCTAGAGCAGACACAGATAAAAAAAAAAAAAAGAGAGAGGAGCTTAGGGAAATGATGGAAACCATAAATGCCCAACACAGGAAAGAAATGGAATCCATGAAATAGATTCAAACAGATGTCCAGGATATTAAAAATTCCACTGGAAGTATAGGCAGTAGAGTGAAACACTGTGAAGATAAATTTCAGATACAGAAGACAAGATTGTGGTTAATGATCATGAAAAGAAAGAGTTCTTCACAATGGTAAGGGACCATGAAAAATCAATCCAACAACTGCTAGATGATCCAAAAAGAATCACATAAGACTGATCGGAGTCAATAAAAAAGCAGGAGATAGTACAAATGACATTTAAAAATCTGCCACAGAAGTAATGGCAGAAAACTTCCCAAGCATAGAAAAAGAACTTGACATACAGATAAGTGAGGCATATAGAACTCCAATTAGCCATGATCAAGAAAAATCTACCCCAAGGCATATAATAATCAAGATTCCAGATGTTCAGCACAAGAACAGAATATTAAAAGCTGTTACAGAAAAGAAACAAATAACCTATAAAGAAAAACCCATCAACACAAACCCTAAAGTCAAGGAGAACTTGGAGTGAAGTATTTCAAGCCCTAAAAGAAAACAACCTCCAACCCAGATTGATGTACTTTGCAAAACTATCTTTCAAAATTGATGAATAAGTAGATACTTCTTGATAAAGAACACCTGAAGAGATTCATGACCACCAAACCAGCACTCCAAAATATTCTGAAGGATATTCTAGAGAGAGGAAATGAGAGCTACAACTCCAGGAATCACTACAGAATGAATCCTTCAGGCAAGGTAAGTAATTAAACAGAAGGGAAAAATAGGAAACCAACAACAGGTAAATAACATGACAAGAATAAGTCAACATATATCAGTTATAACCATCAATGTAAATGGTCTCAGTTCACCAATCAAAAGAAGCAGACTGGCAGAAAGGATCAAGAAGCAAGACCCGACAATATGCTGCATACAAGAAACACACTTAGTTCAAAAAGAAATTCATAGACTGAAAGTTAAAGGACAAAAAACAATCCTTCATGTGAAAGGAACCCAGAAAAAAGCAGGGGTAGCTATTCTATTTGCAGACAGAGTGGATTTCAAGCCACAACTTATTAAGAAAGACAACGAAGATCACTACATCCTTGTAAAGGTAATGATCGAAGAAGAAGAGATGACAGTCATAAATATATATGCACCAAATACCAGCACACCTAATGGTATACAACAAATATTAACAGACATGAAAAACCAAGTAATACAATTATAATGGAGGATTTCAATACTCCACTGTCACAAATAGATAAACCAGACAAAAAGTCAACAGGGAAATATCAGAACTAAAGCAAACTTTTGAACAGATGGACTTAGTAAATGTATACAGAGTATTACACCCCACAACATGAGTTTACACATTCTTCTCAGTTTCACATGGGACTTTTTCCAAAATAGACCACATAATAGCACATAGAACATGCCTAAGTAAAATGCAAAGGAATCTAAATTATCCTATGCATACTATCAGACTATAGTGCATTGAAACTGGAAATAAATGGCAAAAGGAACCATGAAAACTTCATGAACACATGGAAATTAAATAGCACCCTCCTGAACAATCAGTGGGTCACAGATGAAATTAAAGAAGAAATTAGACAGTTTCTACAGTTGAACAATAATGCCAGTACAACCTAAAGAAATTTATGGGATACACTGAAAACAGTCCTACTAGGGAAATTTATAGCATTGAACTCCCATATTAGAAAAACAGAGTGAGCTCAAATAAATAACCTAATGTTGAACCTCAAGCTTCTAGGAAAAGAAGAGCAAGTCGAGCCCAAAGCTTGTACAAGGGAGAACATTATAAAGATTAGAGCCAAAATGAATGCAACTGAAACTAAGAAAACAGTACAAAGACTCAATGAATCAGAGAGTTGGTTCTTTGAAGAATTAAACAAAATCGGCAAACCCTTAGCCAACTCTTATCAAAAACAAAAAAAAAAGGAGAGAAGACTCAAATCCATGCAATTAGGAATGAAATGGGTAAAATCACAACAGATCTGCAGAAATCCAGAAGATCATTAATACCTACCTCGAGAATCTATATTCTAATAAGATAAAAAACACAGAAGAAACAAATTCCTAGATACATATGAATTACCAAAACTGGATCAAGAAGATATAAAAACCTTAAATAACCCAATATCAGCCCCTGAAATTGAAGAAGTAATTAAAAACCTACCAACAAAAAAAAAGCCCAGGTCCTGATGGATTCACTGCTGAATTCCGCAAGAAATTTAGAGAAGCTCTAATGCCACTAATCTCAAACTCTTTAATTAATTGGAAGAGAAGCAATACTCCCAGATTCATTCCTGGAAGCAAGCATTACACTGATACCAAAACCAGAGAAGGATCCAATGGAAAAAGACAACTACAGGCCAATCTCATTAATGAACTTAGATGCAAAAATTCTCAATAAGATACTGGCAAACAGAATGCAACAAATCATCAAGAAGATTATACACTATCACCAAGTAGGATTCATTCCAGGGATGCAGGGATGTTCAACATACACAAATCAATAAATGTGATACACCATATTAACAGAGCCAAGGACACAAACTGTATGATCTTCTCATTAGATGCAGAAAAGGCATTTGACAAAGTCCAACACCCATTCATGATAACAAAAACCCTGCATAAAATTGGAATACATGGTCTTTATCTCAATCTGATAAAAGCCATCTATGACCAACCAGCAGCCAACATCATACTAAATGGTCAAAAACTGAAAGCTTTCACCCTAAAATCTGGAACAAGACAAGGATGTCCATTCTCACCAGTCTTACTCAATATAGTTCTGGAAACATTAGCCAGAGCAATTAGACAAGAGAAAGAAATAAAAGGAATAAGGATAGGAAAAGAAGAAGTTAAATTATCATTGTTTGCAGATGACATGATACTCTATATAGAAGACTCCAAAAACTCCATCGAAAGACTTCTAGATTTAATAACCAAATTCAGCAATGTACCTGGGTACAAAGTCAACATTCAAAAATCAATAGCATTCCTGTACACAAATAACAGACTCACTGAGAGAGAAATTAGGGAAACAACACCTTTCACAATAGAATCCAAAAAAATGAAGTACCTAGGAATCAGTCTAACAAAGGAAGTAAAAGATTTATACATTGAGAACTGCAGTACTTTGAAAAAAGAGATTGAAGAATACACCAGAAAATGGAAAGCTATCCCTTGTTTTTGGGTAGGAAGAACTAATATAGTGAAAATGGTCATACTCCCAAAATTGTTATACAGATTTAATGCAATCCCAATTAAAATAGCAATAGCACACCTCACAGAATTGGAAAAAACAATCCTAAAATTCATTTGGAACCAGGAGAAACCTAGAATAGCAAAAGCAATTCTGGGCAACAAAAACAAAGCAGGGGCCATCACAATCCCTGATCTGAATTTATATTACAAGCTACTGTAATAAAAACAGCATGATACTGGCACAAAAACAGACCCCAGGACCAATGGAACAGATTAGACGCTGAAGAAACAGGTCCAAACACTCTCAGTCACCATCACCTTATCTTTGACAAAGGGGCCAAACAACCTTACTGGAAGAAAGACAGCCTCTTTAACAAATGGTGCTGGAAAAACTGGCTCTCCACATGCTGAAGATTAAAACTAGACCTGGATCTTTCCCCATGCACTAAGCTGAAAGCAAAGTGGATCAAATATCTAAACATTAAAACAGGAACACTAAATCTTCTGGAAGCTAGAATAGGCAGAACTCTTGAAGACACAGGTGTAGGCAGAGACTTTATGAATAAAGCCCCAGCTGCCCAGGAAATATCACAAAGAATCAACAACTGGGATCTAATCTTATTTAAAAGCTTTTGCACAGCAAAAGAAACCACCAACAGAGCAAAGAGACAACCCACAGAGTGGGAAAAAATTTTTACCACTATTCCTCTGACAAAGGACCAACACCTCGAATATATAAGGAACTCAAAAAAATCAGACTCCCAAAAATTTAAAGACCCAATCCAAAAATGGAAAGCTGAAATGAATAAACACTTTTCAGATGAAGAAGTACAAATAGCAAATAAACATATGAAAAAATGTTCAGCATCACTGGTCATTCAAGAGACACAAATTAAAACAACACTGAGATTCCATCTTACTCCAGAAAGAATGGCTGTTATCAATAAATCAGCCAACTACAAATGCTGGAGGGGCTGTGGGGAAAAAAGAACACTTCTCCACTGTTGGTGGGAGTGTAGACTGGTGCAACCATTGGGGAAATCAGCGTGGTGATTCCTCGAAAAACTAGGACTAGAGTTTCCATTTGACCCAGCTACTCCCTTTCTTGGTATCTTCCCAAAAGAATTAAAAGCATCATACCACAGCAATATGTGCACATCCATGTTTATAGTGGCACAGTTTGTAATAGCTAAATCTTGGAAACAGCCCAGATGCCCATCAATTGATGAATGGATAAAGAAAATGTTTTTTTCATGTAATGGAGTACTACTCTGTCATAAAGAATGATAAGCTTGAAATATGTCTGGGTAAATGGATGCATCTTGAGCCATACTCTTAAGCAAAATAAATCGGGCACACATGTTTAAATAGCACATTGTTTCTCTGATGTGAGAAGCTGGTCATGGTGATGCCAGATCCCAGCCCGGCCTCTTGGGGTGTGGGTCCCCCTCCCCTGTGGGGAGTGTCCTGCAGTCTCTTCCCGCGTTGTTTACCGGAGCCCGGCCTGCTCCTTCCCTCTGCAGTGTGGACAGGGCTGGTCGCCGCGTCCCACAGAGCCTGGCTCTCTGCCACGTCCCACCTGGGAACCCACGGAGACCTGTCTTTCCAGATACACGCCGTGGCCTGGCCATCGGGCCACTCCGGCAGGATCGAATGACGGCCGTCAGCTTGGTCATCCTGTTGGCCTTCATCCTTTCGCTGCCTCGGCACATTACTGCCCTGCAAATGCAGTGGCTTAAACCAGCACCCCGCGCCGTGAGAGTGGGTCTCAGCGTCGCCATGCCGCGCGAGAAGCCAGACAGGAGGGGCGCGGGCTGAGGGCATGTTGATGTAATTTTAGAAAAGCAGTCAAAGCCGCAGTGAGCGGCGGCCCCTGGTGCTCACCCGCGGAGGGGAGAAGGGACAGGAGGGTTGCCGGAAGCTGCGGGGGTGAGGACGTCTGGGGTGAAGAGCGTGTTCACCGCCTGGACTCGTCTCACCGTGAGGACAAAGGTCAGCACTGAATCAGTTTGAGGGCCTTAAATCTGCTCCTCCATTCTGTACCAATTACATCTCAATAAAGCTGTCCCGGGAAAGGAAGTAATTGATTTTTAAAGCGGGTCTCTCTATGAACATTGTTCTGTGTTTCTTTGGACAGCGTGATAAAGGATGAGTAGTGAGTGTCTCCAGTGTGCCGGGTCAACTTATCTTTAAAGTTCATAAAAACCTTCATCTTACAGAAGAATACTGGTTCTATTTCTTCTCCTTTGAACCTGAGAAAACTGCACTCAAAAGAGTAAGCAGGTTGGCCGGGGCAGACCCACTGGCCAGTGCAGAGTGTAACTTCACTATTCCTCCTTTCTCCATAATATTGATTCATCGATTGACTGATCGTGCTGAAGCTTAAACCCAGCACCTGTCACACTAAGCACACGTGGTCCTGCTGAGCTGCAGCCCCAGCCCCTCACATATTTGTGTTAAATTTGATTCCCCGGACAGAGGACAATCAAAGAAGAAATCCATCCTGCTTTTAAAAGTCCCTCCTGCAGTGTCCAGCCAGTGTCCAGGGAAATACGTACTTCATATTCCTCGTCCCCTCCCTAAGTCGCCGTGGTCAAGTTGGGAAAACTGAGGAAGTCGGGAAATCTAGGGACGGTGGTCACCTCCAGGGGCCTGAAGTGGAAGCTGAAGAGGAGGAGAGAGGAGCATTTCAGTATTGAAAACAAAAGCATAACTTTTTGTGGACTTATATCAAGAGGGAAATGAATGAAATAAGCATAAGACAAAGTCAGTGAAGGAGTGTCTGCTCAGTGATGGCAGCCGAGAGGATTACTGGGCCCGCCCTGCGGCTGTGTGAGTTCAGACCCCTCAGGGCTCTGGCTGGGACTCAACAGACTGACGCCATGAGGAAATCTGCTGTACACAAAGAGCAGAGCTGGGTTTCCCTGCAGGGAGCTCCCGGACACCGGCCACCTCTGCTTCCCCACTGAAGAGGCACAGTTTTCAGTTTTAGAAGGTAACAAAATTAAAAGTTTGTGGGAAATCCAGAGTGAACACAAAGAGTAATATGATGCTTGTGTAAAAATCTTCAAGTGTTCCTAATTTTAAGGCCAAGGAAATGGATACTAAGGTGTCAACACATCAAAAGTCTTTATTCCTTTGGAAAATGTTCACTGAGCATATTTAATGCAAAACACTGCATTTATCAAAGCTAAAAAACGTTTCCAGAGCTCATCCTGCCTTGAAAATGGGTTTCTAGCGTGCAGGGCCTGCTGTGGACTCACTGCGCAGGTGTCAATTAGGAGCTGCCTGGCGCCCTGTCTCTTCTCTCTCGGTTCCCCTAAAGCCCTGGTCTGCTGACCAGGACGTCGTTTCCGGAAGGCAGGTCGGGTCACGGGACAGCTCTGCAGACATGGGCAGGATCTTCAGAGAAAACACTGGTGTCTTGGGGAGCAGGCTCCGCCGCTTGGGTGCAGAGCACGGTCCATTATCTGGCCTTGTAGACGCATAGTAAGAAATAGCGGGGCCTCGTCTCGAAGTTCTTCCTCCTGCATATTCCAAGTCTTTTTAAGTAAAAATATACTTTTTTTTCATAAACTTTAATTTGAACTGTGGTCGCTGCCTCATTTATATTTTAAGAATATGCGTATTAGTAAATTCACTTAAGAGTAATGTAATATAATCATGACCATGGCAACTGAAAAATGTACATGATTACAGAATTAGCTTAATTATTGGATTTTCTTTTGCCCCACTTTTTGCCCTGGAAGTGACCCACTATGTACAGAGAATTTCTTAGAATTGCCTGCACATTACAGAGGGGAAATTTGTTTTAATCCTAAACTGGTGTCTTTTTGTAATAGAAATGTATTCAATTCCTTCACTTTCTACATTTTTGCATTTTGCAGGAAATTCAGCCAGAATCTTGTCGCTCAGCTTTGGTACTTCGTGAAGTGTGTTTACTTTGGCCTGTCCGCCTACCAGATCCGCTGTGGCTACCCAACGCGTGTCCTCGGGAACTTCCTCACCAAGAGTTACAATTACGTCAACCTCTTCTTGTTCCAAGGGTAGGGACACTTATCGCGGTGGCCAGCAGAGCCACTGAAAGGCATGTTGTGTCCCACAGGGCAGGAAAGTACAATGACGTAATCGTCCTGGAACGCTTCCGGCCTGGCCAAAGAACAGATGTGGCTGCTTAGGCACCTATCTGTGTGTAACCACCACACGACTGGCCAGGAAGTTGTCCTGGCATCCTCCACCCTGATTAATCTTTTCATTCAGTATCCTGCCTGATTACTGTGATAATATTTCATGATGAAAATCAGGGTTCTCTAATCCTTCAGTATTAATATGCTTCTGGATGTGAGGTGCCAGAGTATTTCAAGTCTGGCCCTGAGCGTATGCATGGAAGAGGGACACTTATTCTTCCCCCAGTCGGCCTGGATGTGCCTGACTCGCTTGGTCCTGAGGGTGAATTAGATCCTCAAACAAAGTGGGTTTGCTCTTCCCAGGGGTGAAGTCCATGACACACAGTGGCACCTCTCCTCTCCCTTCTGTCCTGTTTCCCAGAAGTTGTTCCTCAGCGTAAAAGTTCAGGCCGCTCCAGACTCTGCTGGCACCTCCGCAGTCCCAGAGTTGGGGCAGTGGCGGAGTCTGCTGTGGGACTTTATTCAGTGCCGGCTGGTCTGATCCTGTCTCCTCTGGGGGCGGGATTTGTGTCCACACCATAGAGCTGAGGGCCCCAGGGGAGAACGTCTGAGTAAGGACGAGCCCGCGGTCTCCAGGCTGGGAGGGTCTGTGGCACTCAGGAGGTTTGAGATGTCGCTCGGCACCTGGTGGGGCCAGGCTGAGTGAGCACCCTGAGATGCCGTGCCAGGCACGGGTCCTTGCACCCTGGCTCCAGGGATGTTCCCTGCTCCTCTCCCCACCCCCATCTGCCCTCATCCTTTCCTTCCCAAGTGCAGAGTCTTCCCTCATCCATCACAAAGCCACAGCACCTTGGTGCCCCTGAGCCAAACTGTTCTCATAATGCAAACAAATAAATGTGAGAGAAACTGAGTGACCCTCATACTTCCTTGAACTGGAATCCAGGGGGGCGGGCAGGAAAAATAAAGCATGAAAAAGCACTACTCCTTCATGGGCTGCCATGTAAAGCAGCTGTTTCCAAGCCAGGTTTTACCGTGGGCGTCACCTGAGAGTTTCCCATGAGTCTCGGGGTCCACACAGGATGCGGGAGCCCTGGGGGGCCACCCAGTGTCTCTCTGATGAGCTGTGGGTCCCGGCAGGTTCCGCCTTGTCCCCTTTCTGACGGAGCTGAGGGCGGTGATGGACTGGGTGTGGACAGACACGACGCTGAGCTTGTCCAGCTGGATCTGTGTGGAGGACATCTACGCGCACATCTTCATCCTGAAATGCTGGCGGGAGTCGGAGAAGGTAGGACGCCGAGGACAGTGCTTCTTCCTGTCTGTTTCTCTTAGATACAGCTCGGTTACCAGAGGAAGTGCGTTTTGTGCTTCATTGATATCTGTGAGTTTTGTGGCCAAACAAGTGGAGGCAGGGGCAAAAACCATCATGACCTATAAAACTGATGAGCTCCGGACCACTGGAGTTGGGGATTCTACGCTTCCTCTGCACTGCTCAGCAACAGCATGAAGAAGAAAACGGATGTTTTCTTCTTTGGGCGACAGTATATTGTATCTGTGTTTTAAAAAGAAATGATGCATTGCCGCATCCATAACTCCTTGGTGTCCTTTGGGGCACAGGAATGGTACAGAGAGACAGGCGGGTGGATGGGCGGGGCTCACCTCCGCCTCCTGAAACCTTCTCTGAGCAGAGTCAGGCAATTGAACCTCTTTGTGCAAAGGAAATTGAAGTGCAAATATTAGCTTATTCTAGGAGATGAAATATTAAGGCTTAAATATAGGTAAAATAAGTATTATTCATTGAATTTTTCAAAAGTTTAGCATATGAAAACAGGACCTCTTGCATAACAGCAATTGAAATACCCAACTATCAGTAATGTGTGGTAGGAAATGTCTTTTTCTCTCAGCTCATACATATCCCTTTGGAAAGGTCTTCTGCAGTCAAATAATTTCTAGTGCACTCTGTAGCTTCCCTTGAGAATTTCAGCTTTATAGTCATGGGGCACAACATGCCACAGCCTGGCATTTGTGGGGTTTGTGGGCTTGAAGGAAATGAGGCATGGCAGTGTGCTTAAAATCCTCTTCAAATGTCCTTATTTTTGAGGCATATACAAATTGCCATGATGACAAAATGTCTCAGCCCATTCTTTGTTGCTGTAACAGAACACCCAGCATCAGGTAACTTATGAAGAAAACAGGTTTACTGTGGCTCACTGTTCCAGAAGACAAGAAGGTGATGGCATCCATTCAGCTTCCACTGAGGGACACTTGCTGCTCACGTGTGGTAGAGAAGTAGAAAACGAGCAGGCGTATGTGGAAGAGAGGGAAAGGGGCTGGATCCCTGCCATAGCTAACCCATTCCCACAAGAAAACCACTGATCCTGTCAAGAGGATAGACCCTCATGCAGCCCAATGCCATGGTGAAGGGCTTCCCACCTCTCCACACTGTGAGGCTGGAGATGAAGTCTCACCATGAGGTTTAATGAAGACAGACCATGTCCAATTCAGAGCACGGAAGGTGAGAACTACCCTGCCACAGGGACTTTGAGGGCAGTACCCAGGGTGACAGAGGTATCTAAATGTAGTGGGTAAAGCAGAAATAATAGCTGTTTTCAACAATTTAAAGTACTGGAAAGAAAAGCAAAACTAGAATTAATTTGAGAGGAAAAAACAAAACATAAAGCAGAATTAAGACAAGTAGTCAAAAGCTGCAGTAAATTTCAGTGGAATATAAAGAAATGTCTAACCATGGAGGCTACTCCATTACAGAATTGGTCATCATTAAATGTCCAAGTATATACCCAGGGTCACACAGACAATAATTTACATCATGAAGCCACTAGGTCTACCTCCAAGGGTTAATCAGGTTTCTGTCACTGTAACAAAATACCTGAGGTAAATCAACTTAAAAAGATAAAAGGTTTACATTGACTCACAGATTCGAGATTTCAGTCCGTGACCAGTTGGCTTTGGGTCTGTGTTGACACAAAACATCATGGCAGGAGCACATGGTAGAGGAGGTCCCATCACCTCATGGCAACTGAGAAGCCAAAAAGGAGACCAAAGTCCCACATTGCCTTTCTAGGGTGCACTTCTGATGACCAATGACCTCCCACTAGGCTCCACCCGCAAAGGTCCTGCCACCTCCCAGCAGTGCCACTCTGGGGAGTCTAACAGGCAGCATTGGGAACATCCCGGATCTGAGCTGTAGCACCTCTGCTTGGAGTCATTCATTTGCAGATGAGAGCAGTGTGTGTCGCTGCCAGTGAAGCCCTTCCAGCTGCTCAGAGATGGCACCTGCTTCACCTACCCACACCTCCTGGGGCCAGAACTGAGTGTGGGCCCTGTGGGAACGCGTGCTGGGTCCGTCTGTGGCTGCTGTCATCGGCTGGCCCAGCTGGGGCAGACGCCATCGGATCATCTCACTCAAAGACCTGCAGCTTTAGTCTGGCCTCGCTCTCTAAATGTGCAGTCATCGCTCAGAATTCATGACAGACCACTTCCAGCATCCCCCAGAGACTCTCATCACTTCCTCCTTGCTGGGGCAAAATACCTGCCACCCACAACTTCAGGTTTACTGTGGCTCACATTTCAGTCCAGAGTCAGCTGGCTCCAAGGCAGAGCAGCATGGCGGAGGGGAGCTGCTCCTGGCGGGGGGCACCGGAAGCGGAGTCAAGGGAGGAGCTGGAAGGGAGCTGTAACTTCAGGTCGCACCTGCAGTGACCACCTCTTCTGACCAGGCCACATCCTAACAGCAATCAGCTGTAAACCCATAATCCAGTCACCTTCCACAGGGCTCACCTGGGAGTTTATGAGGCTTTAGGGGACATCAAGACGGAAAACGTAATGGATACTGTTATCCAGTAAATTCTAATAAATCTGAGTTCTTCTCTCCTAGAGCAAAGAACTGAAAGAGGTAGCAAAAAGTAATTGCAAAGTTTTATTCAGAATTATAAACAAAAAGGGGAGATGGCTGTGCAGAGCAAGTTCGGATCAAACAGAGAAAGAGAAAAGGAAACACAGAGAATAAAGTCAAATGCGCACAGGCTATCGCAAAAAGAGCAAGACAGCGGGGAGCTCGGCGCTCAGAAGGCTGTGTGTGGAGCACCCTCTGTGCTTCCATGCCTGTGCCTCGGTGCTCCGGTCCTGTCCTCTCGGTGCTTTTTGCAGGGACCGATTCGACAGAATCTCCTCCTGTCCTCTCATCCTGCCAGCTCTGCCCTGTCTAACTCCTTCTCAGCTCCACAGGGCAGTGTTGAGACCCCTTTCTCTTGGGCCTTCCCCCGCTCCCCAGCCTCAGAGCACATCTTTCCCCAGAGGGCTCAACAACCCTTCTTCCGAAGCGGAGAGCCTGTCAGCTCTTGGTTTGTCTCTATTGTGAGCTCTGTGATAAGATCAGTGTGACACGTTTTGTGAAGCAAGAGGGATTTTCCTGGAAGCAAGATGTTGACAGGCAAATACTCAATGCTGGCGACTTCTCCGGCTCAGTTTCCAGTGAGCTCCAGGCAGCCATGGCATCAGGTGGGTGTGGAGTATCTCTGTGGCACCATGTGGCACTATTGGTGGTGGTGGAAAGAAGTCAGGTTCACTGGGGGCGTCCTCTGGAAGGGGACACAGACAGTGGTCCTTCTCAGCCACCACGAGGTTGGCAGGCCTCCTCTTTCATCCTTCTGGCAGATGTGCTGGGTCACCAGAGGCCCACAGCAGTAACACTGAGTGTCCGTGGCCTGAAATCCCTAAAACCACCAGCCAAAATAAGCCACTTCCTCCTCGTGTTGATTAGCTCAGACACTGAGTCGCAGTACTGAAAATCAGACCAACACAAGCCATTCCTCTAAACTCCTGAGGACGCTGATGGAAGTGTGTCTGTAACAGAAGTGGCAAACTGGGAAACGTGCGAGGAGCTGGGTGTCCTAGAGAGGGGATGATGGAGTAACCCAGGACGGGAAGGTGAGAGTCCCACGAGGTCTTCCCCCGATCTGCCAGGGAATGTGGAGGGCTGAGGAGCGGTGAGAGGAGAAGGGGGAGGGCCTGGGAGACTTTTGAGATGACCTCTGACCCTCAGGAGGAGCTGAGGTCCCACTCTGGGGAGAAGAGACCAAAGTGCCTCGTCAGAGTGCCCTTAACACACAGAACCCTACATGACGTGATGCTGGAGTCTTGGGGAGGGCTGGTTGTCTAAATGTGCCTCCTGGAGAAAAGGATGAAATCCGCATGTGTGTGTGAGTGTTTATGTGTGTGTGTTTGCATGCATGCACATATGTGCACATGCACATTTATGTTGTCAAAACATACATTTCAGGTTTTCAAATAGTAGATTCCAGTTTTACTTTGAAAATAGTAAGTTAGAAATAGGAAATTGTAGTCAACATTATCAAACTCCTGTGCAAAGGCCTTCAAGCCCACGCTACCACCTGACTTCCAACAGCAACAGGATGATCTCCCAGGCTGAGCGAGCAGAGTCCACTCTGACCCCCACTCACATCCAGCTCAGCCTCGTTCTCACAGTCCAGGACTGTCTGTGGCAGCCACAGAGGGTCAGGGCGGGCACAGCGTCACAGCGCTCCCCCGGGTCGTAGCCTTCAGCCTGGTGCCTGTAGGTCCAACGCAGGCTGTTTCTCCTTTTCCTGATCTGCTGGGATGGGCAGCTTCCTCCCGGGGGCAGTGGGAGTGCTGTGTTATGTGGGTGGCCTGTCTGCACCATCCTCTTGCTAATAGAGCAAGGCCGCAGGATGCACACATTTAAAGAAAAGAAGTTTGCTGGGGCTTGTGGTTCTGGTGCAAGGTGGAGACCCTCTTGCTGGCAGAGACCTGAGGTGGGTCACAGTGTCACCCAGTGAGAGACAGGAGCATGCAGGAGACCTGGCCAGCCAGCAGGTGTAGCAGACCCACTGCAGATAAGCCATGAACCCACTCAGCCCTTCCTCCCCTGACGGGATTCACTCACAAATGGGCTCTGGTCACCGCTTATGGCTCCCACCCGGCCCACCTCTGGGTATCTTGCGAAGGGGCTCAATGTCACCACAAGGTTGGGAGGGGCCGACCACATCTCCACCATAGCACGGCCCATCCTCAGAAACCACCCTGACGGGGGCTGAGGCCTCAGCACCCTCAGCCATGTGCAGTGCAGGAGTCTGCTCACCAGGCGCAGAGCCCAGCCCTGCGCCCCACCACGGCCTTTGAGCTTGGCATGGCGGTACGAGGTGGAGGGGACGCAATTCCAGCCTGCACAGCTCTGACTCTTGGATCCCGTCCTCCTGCCGCGGTGAGGCAAATCTCATTTTAGGGCCTGAATAACGTGCCATGGACAGCATGTGTCAGGAGTAAACCAAAAGTGACTTCTTTCTGCCCTCACGTGCACGTGCAGGGAGGTCTTTGCTGAAAGGCACAGGTTTTGAATATTCAGAAACTTGAAGTGAAATGTCTTTTCTCATGCGATCCCTCCAAAGCAGAAGGCGCACCCCGCAGGAGGAACCTGGCATCGGCCTGCGGGCTCATCACCAGTGAAACGCGCAGCGCAGCTTTCGGCCGGTCCGGCCGGCGGTGGGGACAGGTGCGAGCGCCGCACGGCACCGAGGCTGGACAAGGTGGCAGCGCCTGTGGCAGAGTGCGCGGGGATCAGGACGGAATCCGCGTCCCCTGACACCCGCCTCTCCCCCGACCTGCCGCGGGGGCGCCTCGCCTGAGCCCCTCCGAACTCTCCCGTTGCAGAGGTACCCCCAGCCCCGGGGCCAGAAGAAGAAGAAAGTGGTGAAGTACGGCATGGGCGGCATGATCATCGTCCTGCTCATCTGCATCGTCTGGTTCCCTCTTCTCTTCATGTCCTTGATCAAGTCGGTCGCCGGGGTGATCAACCAGCCCCTGGACGTCTCCGTCACCATCACCTTGGGAGGGTACCAGGTAACCCGGCACCTGTGCCACAGCCTTCCCCGAGCACGCTGTCTGATGAGAACAAGCATGAGATGCCTCGTGGGGAGGGGTTTGCCGGTCCACGCGTCCCGGGTGCTGGCTGTTTGTCACATATGTGTGTGAAGTTGGGCATGGAACCAAGCAAGCATCGTTCCGTCTGGTTGGGGGCACAGGTTGACCAGCTCGGAGGAGACCTGCGGCCAGCCGCCTTCCGGGGGCAGGCACTGAGGGACTGTCGTGTTTAACCCGGATGCAGAGACGAGCCGGGCGGCGCTGACAGACTTTGCACCTTTGTTTTCCAGCCTATTTTCACCATGAGTGCCCAGCAAAGCCAGCTGAAAGTCATGGACCAGAGCAGGTTTAACAGTTTTTGGGGAGCGTTCTCTAGGGACACCGTAAGTACACGCATGTCACAGATCTCCAGGAAGACCTCCTGTTTAGGGGAGCTCACTGGTTGACAGGCTGCGCCCCGCTCTGCCCCTCTCTGCCCCAGCCCGCCGTGGGGGTGGGAGGACCTTCCTGGGAGTATCGGTTACATGGCAGCTTCCCGGCTGCTGGCCGCTGTGATCATCTAAGAAGTTACAGCTGTGTTCTTGGACATAAAGCATAATAAATATAGCTTGGATTTGTAACATTTTAATGTAACATCAACCTATATGGATCCATTTTTTAATTTTTTCAATTGTGATGGATATTGATTTTTGGCTCAGTAGGTCTACTCTGGGAATCTGTCCTAAAACAGTAACTCAGAATTTGGGAAAGTGATATGTAGGTACTTGCTTAAGAATACATTCTCTGTGTTAGTGGAAATGGGAAGCAATTTAAGGGTTCAATAAAGAGTGCCAGGTGGACTCGGACAGATGTGGGAAAGGAGTCTCACCAACACTGGCCACATACCAGCAGTCACAGTAAGGGCAGCTTCCACTTTTAGTTCGTATATATATGCTTGGTTGACTGAAGATCTTTCAGACCCCTCCTTTTGTAAAAAAAGACGATCATTAAAAAGGCTATAAATGGCGTGACCATTTCTCAAGCTACAACATAAACGAGAAAGACGTAGACTATTATTTTTTAGTGATAAAAAGCAGGCATCCATCCCCTGCTGCATAGAAAATGCTGGTGCGCTGGCGACTGAGTTGTAGCTGATATAACATATTCTTTTCTCTGTATCTCAAGCTTTTGATAATTTGAGACAAAGGTTCTCATCATCGAAAGTCATTTTACAAATAATGTTTTTAATTAAAAAAAGAAAGTGATGAGGTGAACAGATACACTTTCATGTACTGAAATTGCAACTCCCAAAAGGAATCGTGAGCAGCGAGTAACTCTGAGGACAGACTGGAATATCTGGGTGGGTTAAACGTCTGTCTCACCAGAGAGATGGACTCCATCAGTTGATAAGTGCCCTTCTCGGGTAGAGGAAAGTGACCGCAGTGCCCTGCTCTCCTTGGCTGACCGGAAGGGGTGGGAAGGTGCCTGGGAGGTACTGGAGGCTCCAGGCCTGCACAGCACGGATGCTCCCTCAGAGGGGGAAGTCCTCGTGTGGTCAGGGAAGGGCTGAGTCATCGCTATCTCTCTCCGACCTCGCGTCTGGGATCTATTTATGCCTTTGTGTGCATACAGGGTGCTATGCAATTTCTGGAAAACTATGAGCGAGAAGATATAACAGTAGCAGAACTGGAAGGAAACTCAAATTCTTTGTGGACCATCAGCCCTCCCAGTAAGCAGAAAATGATACAGGAACTCACGGACCCCAGTAGTAGCTTCTCTGTTGTTTTTTCATGGAGTATCCAGAGGTAGTTACTGTGTTCCATGCATCGTTGTCCTTTCCCAGGCAGAGCTCCAGCGGGGTGGGGGGAGACAGAAGCATTAGGTGAATGTGAAGCGCTCGCTGCATCCTCGGGAAATGTCTTTTCATGCTAAAGCCAACCCTTTTGTTTATTCAGTAGGGTTGCCCTGGAACCAGTGACCAGACTATCTTACTTTTCATATATAGTGTAGTTAACTTTAGTTCCTAAAGAGTGGATGGCAGTAAGTTCTGTGAAAAAGACAGAAATAGCCAAGAAAGAGGGTGAAGATTTATAAAATGCAACTGAGTCTGAGTGAATCGTGACATTTCCATAACAGGTTGAAGTTTGGTCTCAGTAATAAAGAAATGGCATCCTCTAGAATTGGGATTATCTTTTGCATTCCGGCACACCAGGGAAGTCCTAGCAGACCTCCTGCTCAGCTCGAGGTCTCAGGCACCATGGTGTCCCAGAAGCAAGCTGAGAGTCACGCTCTGAGCCAGGACCCGCGTGCCACCGCCGCTCTGTCTTCACTTGGGCAGACAGCGTGCGTCTTAGTAAAAGTTCCTGCATGTAGATACTGTGTCCAGTGCTTTAGCGACACAGCTTTGGACACCTTGCTGGCCGATGTGTATGGTTTCTGTCATCGCAGTCTCGATGTTCAGGACTCCAGGCCAGCAGGCAGGAGGTTCACGTAAATCTGCACGACAGCCACCGCTTAGTTCAAATTCAGAAAGAATCAAGGCAAAGACAGAAGACGGCCGCTGGACTCGAAAGGGAATACACAAAGAAGTGGGAAGCACCCTCTGATGGGGCTTTTCAGAATTTAAAGACCTCCCTCTTTAGTCCTGTCTTCTCCTTGGAAGTGTCCCAAATTTACCTCCTGGCTTTTTATTTGAAGTGCTACCAAAGAATAACCACAAAATAATTTTAAAACTCAGCTTCTGATTGAACATTCTTTTTGAAACATGGATTCAGTTCTGCTTTCAGCCAGCAGGCCGCGCTGCCCCCGTTCTGTTTGGAAGGCGTCCCAGGCTGCCCCGCTTGTTAGCTCAGGTGTCTGGGCAGGTGGACACGGGGGAGATGGACAGGAAGGGCTGGGACGACAGTGGTGGACTCAGTGAGAGCCTGGTGAGATGACTAGACTTGGGAGTCAGGCGACTTTTGAAATCTCTTCCAGACTTCTGAATAATCACTAACATTGTGCTTTTTTCTTTCTCCTTTTTTTTTCCTTCACAGAAACATGAGTTTGGGTGCAAAAGCAGAAATAGCAACAGATAAGCTCACGTTTCCTCTTAAAAATGGAACACGAGAGAGCATAGCTAAGATGATTGCTGGCAACGACACGGAAAGTTCAAAAACACCCGTGTAAGTTTCTCTCCCCATGAACCTGCGTACACATGAACTTCCGTCGGTGTGTACGGCTGGTACACAGTCGCCATCTACAAATTGACGAGTAGACATGTGGCAGGTTCACGGGAGAGGGTCTGCCTGTGGTGTACTGACCACGTACCCTGCTGTGTAGACTGTGTCACCACACTCCAAAGGAGACACGCATGATTCCTTCCGAGGGAGGCCCCACTGTCTGCCATGTCCCTCCCCCCCACTGCCTCTGTCCAGCAGCCCAGGGCGTCCGTGCTCCTGGCGGCCACAGTCGCCACAGACCACTTCCCTCCGTGCCTCCTGCCCCGGGGCCTGAACGCCGAGCTCACTGAATTGGGGTTAGGTGGCTCGGGGCACAAGGGTCAGAGAAGACGGAGGAGAAAAACTGGACTTCAGAATATTAGCGCGCCATATACAAGGTGTGACCGAAAAATACACTAAATGCTTAAATTTAAAAAATGCTTACAGTAAGACACGTCACCATGAATCCTCCTCAGCATCGTCCCCTCGCTCTGAACATACTGATCCCATGTTCTTGCCGCTTTCTGCAGCAGTTCTGGAGTCCTCTTTTGCGAGTGTCTTGACAAGGTGTGACCAAAACTACGATGAATGCCGCTGCCAACTTCAATCCAGTGGAAAGAGAGGCTTGTAAAAACGCGACGGTGTGTCCTCGTCCACCTGGTTTGCCGGATCTGTCACTGTGTGACTTCTGGCTCTTCCCAAAGTCAAAGTAACCATGACAGGGAAACATTTTGAATCTGTTCAGGACAACAAGGAAGTTACGACACAAGACACTCGTGAAAAAGAACTTGCAGAACTGCCACCGGAAGCGGCACGAGCGACGGGATGAGTGTGCGGAAGTGAGCGGGAGGATTTTGAGAGAGACAAATGGCAGCGTGGCTTTTACTGTCATACAGACTTGTGTTGTTTTTTTTAGTTCAAGCATCACCCTATTTTCAAGCACAGCTTGTAAGTACTGCATTTCAGTCGGATGCCAGCTCTGAGGGTCAGAGACTGTGAGAACTAGCAAGAAAAAGATGGTTCTGGGTGCCAGCCTGGGGCTCAGTGTCTGAGGATTTCTCAGCTTTCAGCAGGCCCTGGGGTTCAATCCCCAGCATCAAAAAACTTAAAGAAACAATAATACTGATCTAAAACTGCTAAACGGAACACTCCGGGCATCTCCCAGCAGTCCCCAGCTTTGTCCTGCAGTTTGTCCTGGCCCCACGTTGATACATTCAGCACAAAGACCTCCGGGGCAGTCACTGAGTCGCTGCATGGAGTTCAGGGTCTTGGAGCTCATCAGATCCTCTCCGTGGTGTCCCATGAGAACACGGGACTGAGCTGGTCATTCGTGTCCCGAGAAACAGGCGCGTCTCGGAGTCCAAGTCCCACATTTCCTCTCTACCCCTCGCTCCCACCAGATCCGCTGATGCTGTCTGTGGATTATAGACAGTCTTGAAATCTTAGCAGTTGCATTCAGCTTTATGGATAAGCTTCGGAGGAGGGAGAGCCCCTCGGCTTCAGAAACAAGTGCCAGGCCTGGGACGTCCGGGAGCCAGGTCACAGCCGCTGACCGGCAGCATGCTTAAGTTCCCTTGTGAGTCTGAATGGCGCCCATGAATCCGATCAGCTTCAGGGGATCTGACTATCACAGAAACCCGTCAATTCAGACGCCTTTGCATTATACTGGTGTATGAAGACTTTCATCAGTATTTGTGTGATATGAGGTCAACTATAGCACTAAAGTTCAGTTCCTAGGTGGGCAAAACAACTAAAACTGAATTGTTTTTTTTTTTCTCAACACACAGGACAATAGAAAATATATACCCATATTACGTGAAAGCGCCAAGTGACTCTAACTCAAAACCTATAAAGCAGCTTTTATCAGGTAGGAACGAGAAGTTATTTCAGAACTTTAAAAAATCTTACTTTTATCCAATATCAACAGTTCCTACATTGCGCCTTTATCAGGCTATTTTCCCTGTGTTCTAAGAACCAGAAACCTCCATCTATCTGCACACTCCACACACCCCTGTTCTTTTTCTTTTTCTCTTTGGTGAAAACCCTGATGACTTAAATCAGAGTTAGTGAGCTACAGTACTGATTAGCCAGTCTCTTTAGTTGCTTCTGTCAGCACCCAGACTGTTGATAGGAAACAGCCTCACACGTTGTTTAAGACTGATCCTGTCCCGTGAAAACTCTAAGAGGCGACAGGCCGTTGCTCAACTCAGCCCTGAGGGCTAAGTGTCCAGTATTGTCCTTCAGTGATTACACTTTTCCAATATCACAGTGAGGCGGGGGGACAAACATCTCTGGGTGACAGTCATGTGCCGTGTGACATTCCAGCCAGCCAACAGAGCACATGTGTGTGATGGTGTACATGGTACAGGGCCCACATATGCAATGGTGGACACCATACCGTGCACACATATGTGATGGGGGACACTCTACAGAGCACACGTGTGTGATGGTGGACACCCTACAGTGCACACATATGTGTCGGTGGTGGTGGTGGAGACCACGTAGCCTGGGTGTGTGGCAGGAGACACCATCTAGGTTTCTGTCAGTGTGATATATGATGCTTGCACGATGACACAGCTGTCTAGCAGCCAGTTTCTCAGGATGCATCCCGTCACGGTGGGGTAGTATTTCCCTCTTACTCAGAAATATTTCTGCAGACTGTTAGTGCCGCAAGAGTGCAAATTGCTGAACCATCAGTCCTCCCCCACGGAATGATTTTTCTGCCCTCGAGCTCTTTCCTGCCGCAGGCTCTTGGCTGGTGACCTTGTTGGCTTCAGAGCAGATCCCCACTGTCCAGGAGATGTTCCTGGAGCTTCCCCCCTCCACTGAGAAAATGTCTGGTATTCACAAGACCCTCCCTGAGTCCCTCCAGGACCAGAGAAAGGGGCGTCCTCTCTGCTCTCCAAGGGCAGCCTCCCGCCGCACCCAGCCCCTGGCCTCCTCGATTCCACCCACGGCGTGACTGAGCTTCCGCCCCACACGGGTGTCCTGGCTGTGAGTGAAATCACCACGGGTAGAGGTAGCATGGGCTGGAGGTCATCACAGTTTACACGTGAGGAAACTGAGGCTCAGAGCATGGATTACTCAGCCAAAGTCATATAACCAGTATGCGGGAGAACTAGATCCAAAGCTGGGCTTGGGCTCAAGACTGGATCTCCCCTTCATCCCTGTCTCTGGACTTCAGAACCAGGATGATTCCTGTTCCTGAGTGTTCCGCGTTTGAATTCTTCCTCGAGAAGAACTTTGTCTTTAGTCGTGTCCTGCCTTTCTTCACTGTTCTTCATTCATCCATCTATCTCTCTATCCATCCACTTGGTCACTTCACTCATCCTTCCATCCACCCATTGACCCGTCTACTCATCCATCCCTTCATCCACCTGTCCATCCATCCATCCATTCACCTCCATTCACCCTTCCATCCATCCACCAATCCATCTACTGTCCCTTCCTTCATCTGTTCATCCGTCCATCTACTCATTCACCACTCACCCATCCTTCCATCCACCCATTGACCCGTCTACCCGTCCATCCCTTCATCCACCTGTCCATCCATCCATCCATTCACCTCCATTCACCCTTCCATCCATCCACTGATCCATCTACTGTCCCTTCCTTCATCTGTTCATCCGTCTGTCCATCTACTCACTCACTACTCACCCATCCTTCCATCCACCCGTTGATCCATCTACCCATCCGTCCATCCATCCATCCATTCACCTCCATTCACCCTTCCATCCATTGATCCTTCTACCCATTTGTCCATCCATTCATCCATCTGCTCATCCTCCCTTCCACCCATCTGTCCATCCATCCATCCAACAGACTTCTTCTGCCAAGTACTGTCCTACATTCTTAAGATTGAAAACTTTATCATGGAATAAGGCAAACTCCTACAGAATTCACAGTCACTGCCACATTTCTCAATGGAAGCACTGTTATCACTTGGAGGGGTGTAAAAATCTTCTTAGAAAGTTCATGCACTCTAACCCCAAGTTTTCATTTGCCCCATCTTTTACTATTATTGTGCATTCGCCCTGTGGTCCAACAGGAATGATCACTGACCGTATGTTACTGCTTCAAAGTTTTGCAGAGCTTCATGCCACCAGTTCTTCCTGAAATGAATGCCATCCCCACCCCACCTCCACTTCTTGAAGTTCTCACTCATCGAAACTTGGCTCAAAGGTCATTCTTCTTTAACGCACTCATGAGTCACACCAACCAGCCGTGGTCTCCCTAAGTGGAGAGACCTGGGCACTGCCAGTCCTAGGGTGGCCGCCATTTGACCATAAACTGTGCTTGCACACCGGTCTTTTCCCACTAAGATAAGGGCAATTATATGTGCAATTTTTCAGCCCTTTGGCAATAATAGGATGCTTTCCTCTGAAAGGCTCTGGCTAAATGCTGGTAATATGAAGGAATCCGTCAGTTGACCAGAAGTCAGTGATTTGGGTCACATCTGCACAGCTGTTTGGAATGTCCGACACAGCAATGTGCGGTGGGTGCTCTAGCTCTTCCTGTGCGCATGTGCAACAGCGACCAAGCTCCTTAGCTGAAAGAGAGACGCCGCCCACACCCCGGGGCCTGTTCTGTTTCCGATAGCATGTTCATTTGTGTGCTGTGGACAGTGATCGGGCCTGGCCATCTGAGAACTGTGGTTGCAGCCAGTCCCAGAACTCCCACACTGACTTGATTTTGCTTTTCTCCCTTCCAGAGAAAGATTTCATGAATATCACCATCATTCTGTCCAGAGACAACACAACTAAGTCCAACAGTGAGTGGTGGGTCCTCAACCTGACAGGCAACAGAATATACAATCAGGAATCTCAGGCTTTGGAGCTGATGGTCTTCAACGACAAGGTCAGCCCCCCCAGCCTGGGGTTCCTGGCTGGCTACGGGTAAGGACTCGCTTAATCCCCCCAGTTACAGAATCCGCTTCTCAATCATACAACAGTGTGGGTGGGAATCCTTTCTTTTGTCTTAGGATCCTCAAGTTGTAGCTAGCTGCCGTATTAAAATTCACATAGCCTGGCCCTTGATTTAAAAAAAAAAAAGAACCACAGTCTCAAAGACATCAAAATGTCTACTGTCACACACAACCCCTGAGTGTGGATGGCTTCTTTACTCTGTACCTTCCTGTTAGGCCCTTGCCTGATGAAATTCAGTATTCAAATCTGGAAATTGGCATGATTTTCTGCTCCTACTGCCTTCTGTTCCTTAGCAGATGAATCTATTCGATGTCACAACTGTGAACACATTGAATCATCTTATCATGACTTGACTGGTGTTTAAACTCTGAGATACATACATGTTCCACAAGACAGGAGAATGACACATTACATTTTCCAGAGTTAGCCTCAGAAGAAATGATTTTCCACCCAGAATTTTATTGTAAGAATGAATTTCTGAGAAAGACAGGATTGTTAAAAGGAAAAGAGCTCGTTTCAGAGAAGGATCTTGTTTTAGTTACTTTTCTCTTGTTGCTGGGACAAAATACCCAACACCCAAAGTTAGGGGAAGAAAGGTTTATTTGGCTCACAGTTTGTAGAGGTTTCAGTCCACAGTCAGCTGGGTCCGAGGCAGGGTGGCCTGGCAGACAGGCAAAAGGCAGCAAAGGTAGGCAAGGAATGCAAGCAAGCAGCTAACCAGCTTCTTCCTGTATTTTATATCTTATCCAGGCTACCTGGCTTTAGGGTGGGCAGTACTCCCACCCTCAATCCTAATACCCTTAATCCTAGCGTCACATCCTTGATCCCAGCAGAACCGCCAAACTGATCAGTGGATTAATTTAGTAGTCACACACTCTAGATCCAGCTATCTCTCACCACATGAGGCTCTGGGGGCACATCTAGACACAAACCATAACAGATCTGTAGTGCCGTTGCATTTCTAGCAAACGCCTGTGTCCCACCAGATATGTTGTGGTTAATGTGTTTCCTTAACCATCGCCATGTGCCAGGTGCGATCCTACTTCCTGTTTTCCAGCATCATGGGGTTATATGCTTCGGTCGTCCTTGTAATCGGGAAGTTTGTCCGGGAGTTCTTCAGTGGCATCTCACACTCCATCATGTTTGAGGAGCTTCCAAATGTGGATCGGATTCTGAAATTGTGCACAGATATTTTTTTAGTTCGAGAGACAGGGGAACTGGAACTAGAAGAAGATCTCTATGCCAAGTTGATATTCCTGTACCGCTCACCAGAGACGATGATCAAATGGACCAGAGAAAAGACAAATTGATACTTTAGGGGCCAGACTTCAAATCACGTTAACATTTGAATTTTTTTACAAAAGCACAACGTTCTCCTAAGAGCTAAGCATTTCTAGTTCAGTGGCATCACCCCTCTTCTGACAGGTGGGTGAAGGTGTTGACTTCCTTTTGCAGCCAAAGCTGCCTTGCAAGCAGAGAGGCTGTTGAAGATATATTTGTAATTCCGGTTCTCTGAAATCAGGCCTACTTGCTTTACGTTTTGGTCACCAGTGTCTTGTGTTCTGAATGACTGTGTCAGAGATCCATGTACGGGGCCCTTTTTTCAGAGCGGTAGAAGCAGGAAGGACAGATGTCGTGTGTCACCCTGTGGGGACCGAGTGTCTCCTGGGGCAATGCCAGGAAACAGGCTGGAGGAGCTCGGGACCCTTCAACCCCCCAAATACACAATAGCAATAGCAGCCAGGAGCCCTGACCATGTTCCCAGGGCAAAGAGAGGGAAGCAGGGGTCCCTGGAGATGCCCACGGAAGGCCAGCCTCGCTCCAAGCAAAAAGAAAACATTAGTGATACTCTTACTGCCTTATCTTAACTGAAGATAAATAAGAAATCTTTCCATCAAACACCAGTGACTTCTCAGGAAAAAACAGAAAGAAAAGCAGCAAAATCAGTAAGTAGCCACCTGTGTGGCAGAGGGCCAGGGTGACCCCTGGTAGTGCGGGCCACCCTGCTGCAGACAGCTCCTGCTCCGGCCAGGAAGCAGGCAGCGGGCAGGACAGTGGGGCCGCCAGCCCGGGACGGGGCGCCTCGACCTTCCGCCAGGCCTCTCCCTCCAGCAAGGTCACAGAGCGCCCGGCCTTGCCCCGCCCTCACACGCTTCTTCCCATTTCTGTGATTGAAGGCAGTGGTTTTTCCAGTACGTGACATTTTCCTTCCCGTTTTTCAGGTATATCAAAGAGTTTACATATTCCAATTCACATTTTTACATCTGAGACGGGTTTTTTAAGTTCATAAATATGAAAGAAATATGTATATTGAGCTTGGGGAAATAAAAATGGCCTTTTCTTAAATTATTATCATTGGTAATACAACCGCCTCCTGAAATAACAATGTAGCATGAAAAATTTATGACTGAAATGTAGTTTTAATTCCATATTAAAAATACCATTTCTGAGAAGAATCATCGAATGGTCTAGAATATGTCAAAAACATGATCCTGTGTAGTTTGGGTTCAGGGCCGACTTAAAATAAAGCACATGTAGCAAAGTCATTGAAAGACTATTCGTTATTCTGCCTTTTCTCATGAAATAAGAAAAGGGGTTATTTTCAGTACACTGTGCAGAGTTTGAAACACTGAGATAGGAAACCACTTCTTGCTGGTTTTGTTTGGTGCCCTACATGAACGGTCTAAGCCAGGAAGAACCACTGATAGAGAAGCTTCCAAAGAGGAGCCTTACAGTGGACACAGGCATGATGGTGATATAGGGGAAAAAACGTAACTCCCAACCTGCTAGATGTCAGACATGCTGAGTTCATGTTCCCTGAAATCGAAGAATGAACTCTAAGGAACAAAGGTTAAGAGTAGGAAATTTTATTGAGGGGGAAGGATAGTTCCTGAGAGACAGCAGGGGACCCGAGTGGGTTGCCAACGAGCCCACTTTTCGGGGAAGTTTTATAGAGCAAAATCATGAGGTGGGTACAATGTGTGTCAAAATGATGATTAACCAATAATATTACAAGTGTAGTCGCTTAGGTAATATTGATCCAATGGGGAAGCAGGTCACATAGCAAATGGACAAGGAAACAACAAGGATATTCCAGGATGGGGTGGATCTGGAGGTCTTGGTCGCCCACCTCAGTGACATGTCTATCTAGACTTTATCAGACAGATGAATGTAATCTTCAGTTCATTGCGTATCCCTTGGCCAGGAGTGTGGCTCTGGTCATTCCATCCTTATCTTGAGGCCTGACCTTCAATGGATGTGCCCCTAGACATACTTGTAGTGTATTCTCCTCTTGTGTACTGACTCTGTCAAGGGCCTAGCTCTTGTAACTATTATTTAGGTAGAAATATTATTTCTACCTATCTTAGCTGTCAGTAATAATGGCACATTCCCATAATACCAGCACTTGGGAGGCTGAGGCAGGAGGATCACGAGTGCAAGGCCAGCCTGGGCGACAAAGCAAGACCCTATCTCAAAAAAAAAAAAAAATCTGAATAAATAAAAGCGGAGTTTACAGTGTCTTCTAGAGGATTAATCAGTGCATGGTATTCTCAAGCCATGAAAGGCAGGGCAGCAGCTTCCACCCTGCTGAGATCAACGCTTCAGTCTCTCACCCCTCCCCGTGGCCCTCTGGGGGACGTTCTGCTTCCCGACAACAGAGGAATCATGGCGCCCATATCTGGTGGGAATTCTCTCTTCTAAAAATAAGTTGACAAGGAATTTCTAGAAAGCAAATTGCAGCACATTCAGCAAAGAGCAGACATAGGAAGACACATGTGAAAAGAGAATGCGTGGGTCAAAGAATGCTGGAATTGAAATCCTCCTGAGAAAACACTTCCAGGGTTCAGAAGAGGGTCACCTGGGAGCATGAAAGGTGTTTTGTTTTTTTTTCTTCAGTGTGGGGCTATTTTGGATGCTAGTAGGAAAGATACTAGCACTTAGATTTTTACATTTCCAACCTTTATAATTTTGCCTTTTCTGTATTTGTAGTGTTTCTGCGTCTAATGCCATTACAGTGTAACTCGGCAGTAAGACCGTGAGGTTCCTGTGAGTGTCCTGCCCAGGACCAAGTCCCGTCTCAGGGTCAGTGGGAGGGGTGCTCACTGAGGTCCCGCTGGAGAGTCTGAGAAGGAGCCAGGGAGCCTACTGGGAAATGCAGGCTGCTGAGACACACCCTTCCCCGTGGGGTTGGGGGGTGGTTTGGGGTGTAGCCCCAAGTGTGAAGTGTGTCGAGGAAGAGCCTCCCCAAGCAGCTCCATAGTGTGAAATACAGCGCTGGTTTCAAACCGTGCTGTACTGTAACATGCTTGCCTCGCTCCTATTCTTGCATGCCATGCCTGCTTCTGCATTTGTATTTGCAGGTAGGTTTCATATTTGTCACATAAGCATTAGTTGGTCAAGATGGGAATGTTGATTTTACCTGAGAAATGTGACTCTGCAATGCACAGTCGCAATTTCTGCAGAAAAGCCTGGATGTGTGGGAGATGAACAAATGCTCCCAGCCGAGCCACAGCCGTTCCCTCCGGACTGGGCAGAGGCTGGAGCAGGGCTTGGATGCACCTAGTGGCAGCTGAGGCACATCGGGCGCCAGGGAACTGCCGGTAGGAGAATGTGTGTCTCGGGACAAGAATTGCCATGGCCCCAAGACCGATGGACAAGCCTCTTGGGCTTGCCAAGCCCCGACCACATTGCTCTTGTTTTCATTTCCAGGCTCCTCTCCTTATGCCCCTGCAGAAAGCCTTGCAGCCTAGTACAGGTGGTGACCAGACCCTCGCGGCCTCCTACAGGCTACATACGCTGGAATTGGTCCAGTCAGAAGGATGAACCCACTAGAAACTAGGTCGAGGTCTTCAGAACCTCCCCGCAGTGGTTAGATGTTGGGTCCTTTGTGCTCTTTCTATGATCGGAAAGTTCAAGGTTCGTAATGGACATGGTACCTGAGTAAGCAAAGCAGGCACCGTTTCCTGATAAAACAGAGACACCCAAGGGTGCCTGGGCCTTTGATCTCTATGGACTGCCTCCCCCACACTGCTCGAATCCAGCCACAGTGCAGCATGCTGAGCTCAACACAGGCAGCCCTGGCGCGTGGAGGCCCTGCCTCTTCGCGCGGCATCGGACTCCCTGCAACCCCGCAGACTCTGTGGTCAGAGGCCAGCCGGCAGTGCCGGGGAAGAAGCTGCGCTCCTGCGGGCTGGGCCCACCTCTGCCGGCCCCCGCATGCACTCCAACCACACGGCTGGACAGAGAGGCGGTGGGGATGAGCTCTGTGCCTGCAGCTGTCCTGGTGGCCCAGAAGTAGGGAAACTTTCCCCCCCAGGAGCATGGTCCGTGCTCCGAGACGGACTGCGGACTGCCAGGTCACACTCAGAGGGGCAGATGTGGACGGCAGGGGGCCCGGGCCACACGCTGCTTCCACAGGTGCTGCTGAGTGAGCCCAGACGGGGAGTGGAGGTTTGTTAACTGAGAGGAGCAAAGTCGGGACTGCAGTTCCCCAAGACACTGAAACCCTTCCGTGCTCACCTTCCACAGCCTGCGCGTCTTCTAGAGGTTCCTTTAGCTCCTTTTGAGGACGCCAGTCCGCAGGCGGGAGGGAGCTGCCCGCACAGAGGCAGGCGCCACGGCCCGAGGAAGCCAGTCCTTGCTCCTGCAGCTGGGGCCTCAGTCCCAAGGCCCACGACCCGAAGCAGAGGATGGCTCGGCTCCTTCCTGGCGGTCCCGCAGGCAGAGGTCCGGTCCCCTGCTCCAGAAGCTTTGGCTCTGGGGCGCAGTGCTACGTTGCTCCCCTGCGTAAGAAGCGGCATCAGCTAGTCTGCAGCCCGACGCAGAAGCCAGCGAGGCCACTCGGAGCCACCCCCAGTTCTTAGGTCGCAGGGTGTGTGGAGCCTGCATCTCCGTGGGGGACCCTGGAAAGAGTGTCCCTCAGGAGTGACCGCGACCCCCAGTCAGGCCCCCGTGCACTGCGCGAGAAGGCCCCCTTAGATGCTCCACAGGAAGTCAGCTCAGGGAGCGCCCTGAAAGTGTGCCTTTCTCCTGGGGGCGGTGGCTCCGTGGACCCTGAATGTCACTGTCACTGGTTGTCCTTACCCCTCCTGACTCCTTTCCTCAATGTCAGTCCTGCTTTTCCAGCCCCTCGGCGCCTCCCATTTCCTGTGCCCGGTGAGCAGCAGGGCCGCGCCGGCCCGGTGTCTGCTGATACACATTCGCTTGGGCTGAGGACTTGGGAAGGTCTCAGCAAACGAGGGTCCTGCCCCCTCACCTCCTGAGCAAAAGGGCCACAAAGACACTGAGTGACTGGCTCCCATTTCCCCTTCCCAGGGCTAGATCAGAGGCCTAGTGGGAGAACTGGGTCAAATTCAAGAAAAGCAAAGATTCTCTGCCGCGGTTTATCCCTGCGGCTGGCAAAGGGGAGTCTCTGGCTCGGCACCGACAGCCCACCATGGCCAGTGTCTGATTGGCCTCATTGATAAATGGGGAGGTGGGAGGCCAAGACCAGAGAAGGCAGAAGGCACTGGGTCACCCATGGGTGGCTGTGCCTCATGCCTCAGGAGAAACCACCCCTCCCTCCGCGTTCTGCCAGGAAGGGTGTGAAGAGGAAAACCAGCTGTGCTCTCCTTGGCAAGAGAGAGGGCCCATACGCAAGTGCCACCAGGAGAGGGCCTGGCAAAGGTTGTGCGCAGGGCCAGGTGTTTCTGGGGGACGCCATACGCTACGGGGCTGCGGCCCAAGCAGGTGACCGGTCTGCAGGCAGCAAACGGTCCTGTCACCTGCCACTCGTTCACGGGCTTCGGTTCGTTTGCTCTCTACTGACCAAATCAAAGGGGGACATATATTTCGGTAAAAAAAAGAAAAAGGATTTATTCAGAGCAGCTCCGAGGAGACAGAGGGCCCACTGGCCTCGGGTGTCTAGGGTCTTTCATAGCAGGAAACAGAGGGGAGGGCACAGAGACAATGCGGGGGTCCTGACGGCTCTCTGCCCTCCGGCCGCCAGCAGCTCCTTCTCCTCTTTCTTGTGGAGAAGCAGCTGCACTCGGCCTCCTGAGGCCTCCACCTGCATATTCTGTCACTTGCACGGGGCAGGAGCGGAGGGGTGTTGGTCACATGCTCGGCAAGAGGAAGTTTAGAGACGGTGCTGACCTCCGAAAGAAAAAATCTAACTTTTAAATTTCTATAATGTGGCGCCAGTTACAGTCTCCAAAGCCAGAGATCATGAAGTCTAAAACAAAGCCAAGTCATAAATGCTTACACTTCCAAGTGTGAAAATATAGCCAATTAAAATCTTACTAAATAAAATGGATTTTCTCCAGACATGGTGGCGCACACCTGTCATCCCAGCACTTGGGAGCTGAGGCAGGAGGATCACTGCCAGTTTGAGCCCAGCCTGGCTGCACAGTGAGATCTTGTTTCAAAAAAATTTTTTGCGTTTTATATATTTTTCATTTCAGTCACGGCAAAGTTCTTTCTGAGAAAGTTTAATTTCCATGAAGTTTGCTCCATCTCCATGTGAGATGGTTTCACAGGAAACAGGCCAGTGAAGTCGTGGCCAGGGCCCAGCAGGCACAGAGCTGGGGCCCCCGCCCAGCCTAACTCGGTCAGCTGACAGCTCACGCACAGAGAACTCCCATCCCAGCGGCCAGGCTCCCTCAACACGCATGACACATGAGCGCACGCACACCAGAAGCTGAATTATGAGTCACATGGCTCCCTGGGCCAGGTGGACTTGGAACAGTAAAACACTAATGAGCCCCGTGGTGCTGTGTCCCACAGTACAGGTTAGAGCATCTTTTCTGCTGCCTCAAACCCGGGACAAGAAACCCAGAAAACCTGGAGGAAGGGAGAGGGAAGGAGGGAAGAGTGGGAGGAAGAGCACAACGGACGAGCCTCTGGCCTGGGCCCCCACCCGAGGACAAGCTGTCAGCTGGACAGATCCAGCCCCTCCCCGAGGTAGAGTCCGGCATGGGGTGCCAGAGCCAGGCAGCTGCATGGAAACACAGGGACTCAAACCAAGGATCCCAGAGGAGGAGGTATAAACAAGAGCCAGGAACTCTCCAAGGGGTTCTCATGAGAATGACGGAAGCGAAGAACTCCAGAAGACAGAGCTCCGAGCTCGGGTGCAAATGAGGAGGAGGAAGGCGTGCGGCTGGGAAGCTGCTCCACAGAGCACGCTGGGAGCTGAGGGTGCGGAGTAAAGGGAGTGCAGAGAGACACAGAATTCCACCCAGTGCCTTCTAACCGAGGAATGTCCAGCAAGCACAGGCCCTGAGTTCAATCCCAGGACCAAAAGCAAAAAAAGGAAAAAAGGAACACCCCACAGAAATCCCTCCAAACAGCCTCCAGGGAGGGCGTGTCCTGCAGGCAGACTGTGCTAAACAAGCACTAAGGTAAGTCCTCTGGGATGAGCAGGCTTGATGCTGAAGAGTGACCTGGCTATTCAGGAGGGAGGAAGAAGCCCGGAAATGGTAAAGGTGTAGGACAAATGTAAACAATGTGAACTTTTATTTTTCAAACACTTAAACCGAAGGCTACACACTGAAGGCTACACACTGCATATATAATACCACTGAAGGAGGTCTATATTTTAATAGAATCAACCCAATATTAACACTAAAAATATTTGGAAAAGTTAAATAATCATTTAAAGCAACCTCTAAAAATAATGCAGTAACTATGTATAAAAAACCAATAGAGCTGGGCATGATGGTGCATACCTGTAATCCGAGCATTTGGGAGGCTGAGGCAGAAGGATCACTAGGAGTTCAAGGCCAGCTTGGGCTACATAAAAAAGACAGTAAAAGAAAAGAAGATACACAGAAAAATAAGTGAGACGGGTGAAAACCAAATAGCAAAATGACTGACCTAATTCCATGCAGGTCATACAATTAAATGTTTAATTAAGTAACTATAAAATTGCATAAACATGTAACCAAATATAAATGAACTATATATTCTAATCAAACTCCAGGAATTGCCAGACTGGATCAAAAAACGAGACTCAATTATATTTGCATATGTCACCCATAAAAGAGAAGCTTTAAATATAGAGACACAGTGATTAAAAGTGAAAACACATTAAAAAATATACCATACAAACAATTGGCATAAGAAAGCTGAAAAATGTTATATCGATACAGACATAAAGGACTATGAGAAAAATAATTTCCTGAAATGTGGAGGGACATTATATAATGATGAAAGGATCAAAATAACAATACAGGGGTTGGAGATTTAGCTCAAGTGGTAGAGCACTTGCCTATCAAGCGCAAGGTCCTGAGTTTGATCCCCAGCACTCCCCCCCAAAAAAGGAATACAATGTCAGTTCTCTCTCTCTCTCTCTCTCAAATTATAAACAGGTATTGATGAGGAATCTCAATACTCCTCTTTGTGATTAACAAAGCAAGTAGGAAAAATCAATCATGACATAGACAACACGGCCTTTAGGCTTTTAAGCCGTTGGGGAGGTAGCTGCATGGGACACTCCAATCACCTGGGCATGCCTGGCATCTGTGGACTACTTCAGCCAACATCTGGGGCACACACATTGTCCTCAGCCTCCCAGGGAACAGTCTCCAAGAAAGATCACATTCTGGCCCATAAAATGCTCCTTCACAAACTGAGGTAGAAATCATTCGTCTGTTCTCAGACTACACTGGAATTAACCCAAAACTTAGTAACAAAAATATGACTAGAAAATCCCACAACATACAGAGATTAAGCAACATACTTCTAAATAACACATGGCTCCAAGAAGAAATCTCAAGAGAAATTTAAAGTATTTCAATTCAATGAAAATTAAAACATACCAAAATGTATGGAATGCAGTGAAATGTATAGGTTTGAGAGCATGCTCTGGAATAAGAATAAGAAAGATCTAAAAATAATAATCTAAATTTTCACCTTAGGAATCTACAAAAAAGAACAAATTAAGTCCAAGAAAACCAGAATAAAAGGTATAACAAAATATAGGGCAGAAATCAATGAAATCAAAAACAGAAAAACAATGAAACAACCAATTCTTTGAAATGACCAATAAAATCAACAAGCCTCTAGCCAGGTAAATTGAGAAAAAAATAGACAAAACAAATTGCCAATAGCAGAAATGAAAAAAGGGACATCGGTCCAGATTCGTTGGGCATTAAAAGAATAATAAGTGAATACTGTGAGCAGTTCTATGCCCGCAAATTTGATAACCCAGATAAAATAGACCAATTCCAAGAAAGATACAATGTGCCCAAACTCGCCAAACAAGAAACAATTTGTATAGGACACTAGCTATTAAAGAAAGTGGATGAATAATAACTGCAAAACAGAATGCACCCAGCCAGAGGGCTCACTGGCGAGCTCTACCCAACACTAACGAAGATACTACCCCAACTGCCTGTAATCTCCTTCAGAAGATATCAAGGAACCCCCCCTCAGACCAGTATCTCTCATGAGCATAGATACAGAAGTCCTCAAAAAAATTAGCAAATCAAAATATACAATGTATATAAAATATATATATAATGAAAAATGGAATTCACTCTCAATATGCAAGTCTAATTCAGTATTAAAAAGTAATTAATGTAATCCACTACATCAACGGGCTAAAAAAGAAAAAGAGATGCAGAAGAAAGGATTTAACAAAATCTAGCACCAATAATTTTTTTAAAACTCTCTACTATAAACTAAGAATTTAGGGGGGACTTCTTCAATTTCATAAAGAACAACTACTGAAATCTTCAGCAAAACTTGTACTTAATGGAAATGAGACACTGTCTCATTAAGGTCAGGAGTGGGACAAAGATGCCCCTCTCACCAGTCCTTCTCAGCATCTTACTGGAATTCCTTATTAAGGCAATAAGATAAGGAAACAAAAGTACACAATTAGGGAAAGAAAATTCTTTCTCTGCAGATGACCTGATTATGTTAAAAAAAAATCCAAATAATTAACAACAGCAACAAAAAATCTGAAAGTAACAGTGAGGTTGCTGAAAACAAGATTAATATACAAAAGCCAATTATCATCAACAGACAAATAGAATTTGAAACAAAAAACACAATAACATCTATATCAGCATCCCAATAAATACTTTTTCACCAAATTAAGAAGTTTATCTTCAAATTAAATATATCTTTATTTGGCAATATGAATGAAATTAATGAAATGAAATATACCTTCAACAAAAGACACACAGATGACGAATGATCATATGAAAAGACACTCTACATCACATACCATCAGGAAAAAGCAAATTAAAACAACAATGAGATACAACTACATACCCATTAGAATGGCCAAAATCCAGAAGACTGACCTGCCAAATGCTGACTGGGAGGTCGCGCTCTCATTCATTCCACTGGGAACACAAAACCACAGCTGGCCCTCTGTTCACGGGCTCCACATCTGCAGGTTCAACTGACAGGGAGCTGAAAATATTCCGAAAAACTGTGTCTGTAGACATGTACACTTTGCTTCTTGTCATTATTCCCTGAACAACACAGCCATCTCACTCTACTGGACTGGGCATCACGAGTAACCTAGAGATGTGTGTAGCTCACAAGGAAGGCTGTGCCCTTTGCAGAACTGATGTGAGCACTCTCAGATCTGGTGTCCTCAGGCAGCCTGGAATGTCCCCCTCAGGTACTGAAGGATGATGGTGCCGCCATTTTGGAAGACAGGTCGGTGGTTTCTCACTAAACTACACCTACTCTTATGATACACACCAACAATCACACCCCTCTATCCTTGCCCAAAGGAGTTGGAAATCTATGTTCACACAAGAACCTGCATGTGGGTGTTTACAGCAGCTTTATATAAAATTGCCAAACAGAAGCAGCCAAGGTGTGCTTCGGGAGGTGGATGGATAACTAAAGCATGGCACAAATATTTATTTAGCACTTAAATGATCTATGAAGCCATGAAGATATATGCAGGAAGGTTAAACCCATATTACTGCCTGAGGGAAGCCAATCTTAAGAATTCCAGCTCTGACATTTTGGAAAAGGAGAAACAAAGAGACACTGAAAGGATCAGCAGTCCCCAGGGGCTGTTGGGGTGGGAGCCAGGGAGGGGTGGAGAGGAGGGGTGTGGAGGACGTTTAGGTAGAAAAACCCTCTGTGTGGCCTACAACACTGGACAGTGTTATTCATCCAAACCATAGAAGGTACAGCAGCAAGAGACCCTGATGCAAACACTAGACTCTGGATGACTTGATAAGCCACACCTTGTCACGGCATGGCACTGTGGGGAATGTAGACAGTGGGAGAGGCCACGCATGTGGGGGTGAGAGGCACATGCCGAATCTATAACTTCCTCTCAACCTTGCCACCAGCCTAGTTAAAAATAGTAACACAGCTAGGTGTGGTGGTGCAAACCTGTGATCCCAGGAGGCTGAGACAGGAGGAGAGCAAATTTGAGCCCCACCTAGACAATTTAGTAATTTATCAAAACACTGTCTCAAAAACAAACAAAACAAATGAACAAAAGACAAACAACATAGCTCAATGGGAAGGCCTTGAGTTCAATCCCCAGTTCAAAATAGGTGGTAGAGGGCTGATTTTGGCCATGGACACAGAGCAGGAGACGCCCTGCCAGAGCCCACAAAGCCCCATCGATCGGGACTCTGTGCAGGGGACAGAAAGGCCACTGTGAAGAACAGCAGGAGGCCTGTGGGGGGTTCCCGTGCTCCCTCCAAGGCCGTGGACACATGTAGCTCGCAGGCTGCGGGCAACACTGGTGGCCACGTGCTCCTTCTCTGTCCCCACCCCACAAGGTGGACAGCTTCCTCCAGAAAAGTACAAAACTGGGATACAAAACTAGGGGTGGTGTGCATTATTTATCTAGCAAAAAAAAAAAAATCATACTTTGGCATTTTATGTGTTGATAAATACCACAAAAATCCAGAAAAGTATTTTAAATGAATTTCCCCCCTGTTAAAATTGTATGAGGATTCATTTCCTTCACACTCTAGAACTTCATGCGCTTTGATCTTTTCCTTACATGGCAAAGATTTTATAATACTTTGCTGTAAAGAGACAGTTTGGTTTTTTCCTGGGACATGATGGCTCAAGATTTATTTTTTATTACTGATAATTTGAAATAGTTTGTTTCGATTTTAACGGCTCACTCATGGTAACGCCAGATTTTGTCAAATTTGAGAAAACTGTTGTTACATTTCTTTCATACATGAACTGCAAGACTCCAGTCCATTCAGGTTTTCTTACAGAGTGGCTAATAACAGACAGACTTAAAACTATCCAGCTTGCCGTTAAGAGTCCCGCTGCCGTGGAACATTACAAACACGATGTTATCGCAACAGGGCTGAGTCGAGAACGCCACATCACTTTCCAGGCTTCGTGCGCCCCACCACCCCGCGCCCTGTCCACAGCAGCCTTTCTGCTGCCCCCGTGCCCTCCCAGGACCTGTTCCGAGAGCCCCTCAAAGCTGCCGCACCCAGATTCCAGCCAGAGCCAGTTCCCAGACTCAGTGCCAGCTGGAACCCCAGAATGCAACCTTCTTGGAAGCAGGTACTGGCCAAGATATGGTCACCCTGGACTTAGGTGGCCCTGAGTGTAACAACCAGTGTCCTCGGAGGACAAGAGGAGGCACAGAGACGAGCGCTAAGATGACCCTGTGAGGACAGAGAGGAGACCGGAGCCCTGAGGTGCAGCCCGTGTCTTGGTGTGCCTTGTGGCTGTAACAAAGCCCGGAGCAGTCAGCAGGGGAGGGGGACGCCGCCTCGCAGCCCTGCACCTGCCCTGCTCCTGCACAGCCTGGAGATGAAAGGATCGCACAGGCGACGGGGTGCAAGAGGCTGGACTCGAGAGCAAGCTGAGGTGCAGACACTGAGATCCAGAATCCACAGGAATGAAGAGGGGCTGGGGTGCAGCTCAGCAGGGAGTGAGCACCTGCTGGCGTGGGTGGGGCCCTGGGCTCAGCGCCCAGCACCGCAAAAAAAAAAAAGAAGGAAGAAATGACAGAGAAGGGAAGAGCCCCGGCCACAGAGAGGCCTGGACGAGGAGGTAGCCAGGCAGGAGAAAGCATCCCACCTTGTCCCCTCAGGAGGACACATGGTTCTTCCTCCAGGCCGCGGAAACAGTTCTTGCAGTGGCCCACGGCCAGCCGCACATACGGCGCAGCACACACAGACAGATGCAGGGCCAGGCCTGGGCAGGCTGGAGTCCAGCCGGGCCTGCAGGGGACAATAGGCTGCCAGACCGCTGGGCACAGCTGAGCAAGCGCCTACTCACCCAGAACCACAGTGGACGCCAGCTCTTCCTTCACCAAGGCCCTGGGAGGCACCAGGCGTTTCCTTTTGGACAGGAATGTGACAGGCAAGACAGCGCAGTGTGGATCTGTCACAGATCTGTCATTGTCCTGTGCCCATCTTCCCGAGGGGGAACTGCAACCGTGTGGTGACCCAGGGCCCTGCCACCATCTCCGGGACACGCACGCGGGGACCCAATGATTGAGACACAGGAAGACCAGGGCCTTTACCTTGTCACTCGAGGCGACTACGCCAGCCGGCAGAGGGGCACAGCAAATCTCATCGGAGATGACACAGGCATCTGGGGACTGGGACAGCGCTATCCAGGCCAGCAAGCCCAGTGCAGGGTACCAGGGGCCGTGGCTCAGAGCCCCGGAAAAGGGTCACCCTGCGCATCCGCTGGCGGGTGGGGACAGTCGGGCCACGGCCACTGTCCCCAGGGCCGGGCTGGTGGGGCTCAGCCCAGGGCCTGCACTGCATGTCTGGGGCCGGGCACCATCCCGCAGTTATCCCCCAGCCTCTCGCAGCAGGTGTGGACCGTCCATGCCAGGGACCCAGGGACCGGTGGGACCAGTCTGCACACTTGTCCCGCAGTGCCACCTACCGGTGCACGCACCCTGATCCTGGAGCCCTGAGAAGGAAGCTGCTTCCCCCAGAAGCCTTTCTGTGCCAAGAGGGGAGGATGATTTGCAAAGAGGAAGGGAGAAGAGCTGGAGGGAGAGAGGGGAGCGGAGGGGTGTAGACAGGAGCAGGGCACGTGATGCACGTGCACGACTTCCCCATGACAAACGCCACTGTTATTACTGCAAACCTGCACTCATAAAAATTAAAATTAAAAAATGAAGAAAAAGGGAGGACAGCAACAGGCAACAAATCCAGGTGCTGGTTCCACTGCAGGATGCATTTTGGTGGGAAGCAGCCAGCTTGGAGCTGCTGGGACAGACGTGGACAACGTGAGGGTGCCGAGATGTCCGCCGCTGTCCCTGCACCAACGCAGCCCTGTGCCCAGGATGTAGGTGGCCTCCCTGACCAGCTTCCTTCCCAGCTCCTGCTTCCCACCACCACCTTCTCCTACCTCCATTCTGCTCTTCCCAACGTGCTCCCTGCAGGTCCTCGCCCCGTCTGCGGCTGGGGGCCCCGGCTCCTGCTCAGGTGGCTGTCAGTCCTGGCATGGGCATGGCAGGCAGAGGACACTTCACGGGGCGTCCCAGAGAAACCCAAGCAGCATCACCGAGCCATGCAGGCCCTGTTTGAGGAAGCAGGGGACTGGACTGACAGGGAAATCTTTTTCTTTTTTTTTTTGAGACAGGGTCTTGCTATGTGGTTCAGGCTGAACTTGAGCTCACTATGCAGCCCAGGCTGGCCTCGAACTCACAGCGATCCTCCTGCCTCAGCCTCCTGAGTGCTGGGATGACAGGCATGCACCACCACGCCCAGACAGGGAAACCTGTACACTGGCTGCAGGCCGCAGCTGCTTGCAGAGTGCCACCCAGGATCCCGGACTCTCCGTCTTCTTCCATCAGCCCTGCAGCTGCCAGTTCCCAGCTTCCTACAGACCTTGCTCTGTGCCCAGCACACATGCACCTCCAGCCCCTCCTGCAGCCACCACCACAAAGTGGAACCCTACAAATTAGATGTTTTTTCTTTAGAGACAAGTGGCTTCCCCACACCTAGGGTAAAAATACCTTCCTCCTCCTCCCCTCGGCCCGGATGAAAGGATGAATACGCAAGTGTCGGCCCAGGAGGCCCCACTTTCCTTCCCACCAGACGTGGTAAGGCAGGTGTACAGATCCGAGTTATTTCTGGCCCCTCCCCTCTGTCCCCACCATAGAAGCCTGTCTGTGCCTGGGCAGATGGCGTCCTCAGGATTGGCTCCGAATAAAACCCTGCTCCTTTTTACCAAAATAAATGGTGCCCTTTGGTCAGTGGGGAGCAGACGGACCTGAGCTATGGACCTAAGTGGCCGACGACACTCCTGTCCTTGTGGAGTGCGGTCCCTGCCCCTGCCTGTGGACCTGGGTGGCTCGATGCTGCAGCCGGCGGGGCCAGGGACATCATGTCACACCGTTCTGGGACCAGGCCACACACTGGAGGGGAGGAGTGGTGGGAACACTGTGCTTCCAGAGGTCTGAGTAGAATCTTCCACGGGGATGACCTGAAAAAATGTCCTGCAATAGAAAGGCCGGGAAACTGGGCGGGGTCCCCTTGGAAAAGGTGACTGGGAAGGCCCCAAACACAGCCTGGCGCCTCAGCAGGGAGGGCGGGAGGTCCCACAAGCAAATGTAGGGGTGCGCTGGCTGGGGGCGGTGTTCGGGGAGGCCTAGCCGGCGACCAAGCGACTGACTCCATCCTCCTGCACTGTGGGGAACCTACTGGGACCCATGGCGTGGCCTATGTGGAGAGGGTGGGGACACTTGTCACAGGGAGGCCAGCTTCCACGGCCCACCTTCCGGCCACTGGTTGTGGGGTGAGGCAGGAGAAACTGAGAGGGGGTCATGGGCAGACACTCCATCCAACTGAGGTCCCTCCCCGGGGATGGAGCCCCTCACACACCGTCCTCAGCTGCCCTCAGCCCATGGTGAAGAGTGAGGTCTTGGCTAAAACAGCCAGCACCAGGGTCAGAACCACGCGGGGCCCCAGCCCAGGCCAGAGCTGGAACCATCATCCAGTGCCCCCGTGCTCCTCCACGAAGGCCGGCTCAGCTGTTCCCCTGAGGAGCGCTAGCCGAGGGCGACACCATCGCTCCTGTGGGAGACGCAAGGCTCCCACCTCTCCTGGTGAACCAGGACTCAGAGCGGGTGTCTCAGCACTGTTCCACGTGGCCTCAGCCGGGTCACACGATTTCTAGCGGCTGGAATATTTTACAGGGTGTGGAGAGGGTGGGTGCCTGCTCAGGGATGCACTGTGCTGATGCTCTGGCCCCTGGTGATGTTCCACTCACCCCGCCTCTGCGCACCCTGGCTGACCTGCAGTGGGCATGCGGCACAGAAGGACAGGAGTAGGGGTGTGCGTGAGCGAGCAGCTGTCACTGCGCTCATGCTTCTCTGGAACCCAACTCACGCTGGCTGCAGCTGGCTCATTAACTGATCAATCCAGTGTCTGAGGGATGAATTACATGGCCTAAATCCACGAAATCTGCAAAGATACAGAAAACAACTGGGCGATAAACATCTCTCCAGTAGGGAAATACACGCACTTGTCTTGTTGGCACAGAACTTACCGTCCAAATGGGTTACCAAAGTCACATGGAAACCCTGCCAGAGGAGGAGGAGGACGGTAAGATGCCCAGGCGAACAGCATCCCCTCTGGACAGCACAGGAAGTGAGCCTGGAGAGCGTGCTCACCTGGGGGTGAGGGTCATCCGGCAGCAGTCACCTCCGGCCCCCTGGGGTCCACCATGGCAGGGAGCACACCTGGTCCCCTTATTTGGCTACATGACATGACCTGCCTTGGGTGGTCAGAAGGTGTTAGTTGTAACACTCCTAGGTTTAGGAATGAGCTTTATAATCATTTTGGTAATCTGTACCTATTTATACTTAAGGGTCTTGAAATATCTTAAAAATTTGACATGCTCTTATTCTTTTTTCATTTTAAATGTTTGTGATTGAGAATTTTAACTCACCAACAGTATTTGAAAATTTGAAAGCTCAATTTACCAAATGTGCAAGTTGGATTTGTTAGCTTTGTAAGAGTTAAGTGCTTACAAAGCTTCTGAAATTTAAGGCCCTTTAATACAAATTAGGACCCTTAAAAGATGTGACAGAACTAGATGTAAGAAAATCCATAAATGCAAAGTGTTCTTGCCTTAAGCTCTACAGGGAATTGACTGAGTTTGTACACACAGCTCATTATCTGAGGAATCTTACTGTTCTTTAAACACCAATCAGAAATGCTGTGGCTTCTTCCCATGTACACTTAGATGGCTAACATGCATGCTTGAAGGGAAGGTTCACGCTTTTTCGAAACTGATGTCTCCTCAGCTCACCTTTCTTCAAATTAAGTCAGTGCTGAGCCTCTTGCTGGCAGGAGCTGCACCAAACAACAGCTAAGGTGGGCTGAGGGAGCTGGGTTTATCACCTTAGGCCTCTGTCCTGCTACGAACGCCGCAGCGGCCCCCGGGCCCAGAAAGATCCGAGTCCTGGAGGCACACACCACCACCGCACAGTGTGTGAGTCACTCTTCCGGGGCTACTTGCGGTTATCCGGACCTCTCCTGAGTCTAGGCACCAGCTTCCTCAGGTTCCACTCTGTGATACAGACAGGGGTAATACTACATAGTGAGCATCAACGAGCACCTGATAATGACAGGTAAGTCTGAGGGCACTCACTGCACGACAGTGCCGTTCACGTCAGTCTGCTCAGTTTCACAGGACTTTACCTCGCGCAGCCCAGTGAAAAGCTGCCCTTTCGGAAGATGTATCAGTACATCTCACCAGGTGGTGGGTCTCACAGCAGTGCTACAATGACGAGATGACTGCATCTCAAAACTCACACAGCTTAACTCTCAAAAGGTACCCACCTCCCAAAGTCAAAGCAGAAGCTATAACTGAAGAGAAAACAAATACTCTTCTTATAAAATATAGCTGAGATCGTATAAATGAGACACTATCTTTGAAAAACGGGAAATGAACAAGCAAACAAAATAAAGACCATATTTCTTTAGCTTCAGATTTTATTTGCATAATTACCTTCCTACAGAAGCAATAATCTGTATTTCTGTAACAACATGTTCAATGTCAAGGAGCTGGAAAAAACAGGAATAGAACAGATTCCATACACAAATACCATATTGTGCATATGTACAAAGAAACTCAATATATTAAATGTACTCTGTATACTACTTACTATATAGATACTGAATACTAGATTCTGAGCATGTTCATGCAGACTCTCGCTGTGGTAAGGGGAGGACACTATAGAGTTCTGGGAAACAATCATTCTTGCTGTAAACATCATTTTCTGACCACAGTCTCCGGCTGTGTACCTCACATAGACAGCGGACCTGAAGTTCTTTACGGACACAGCGAGGACGACCCTGACAGGAGGAGCTCCCAGGAGTGGGCGTGTCTGGCCCGAAGGTGGCTGGCGGGTGAGGGGTGTCCCCCTTGGAACTGTGGTTCGAAGCTCAGCAGCCAGCTGCCCCGGGAAGCCCAGGATCACTCCTCTTTACATTCTCAGTGTGTAAAACTCAGTGCGCCTGGCCCCGAGGGCTGTGACGAGTAACGTGCTCGGTGAGGAGGTGGCCCAAGCATCTGCAAGCGCTGTCAACTGCTGCGCAGAGTACTAGTTTGCTCACAGGGGCCCCAGTGTAAGAGTCCAGGAGTTTCTGAGTGGACCTAAGGGTACACACAAAGGTGACTGGATCTTTGAAAGCGTAACTTCTCCTTACATAAAAATGCCCACATACGGCCGTATTCAGATTGTTCACAATCTCAGTACAACAAAGAGAATGAGCCGTGACCTGCAGAACCACGCAGGTAACGTGAGGGGAAGCACGAGCTTTACTAGCACCTGCACACGCCCCGCAGGGAAGCCCGTACTAACATCCGCCCACACACAGCAGGGACAGAACCGCGACCAGAGTCACAAGCTCCCTCTTGCGAGCGTTTCAGGAAGCCCGGGGAAACAAAGCAGGGCGGGCTCTGCTCGGGGATGAGTCTGAAGTGACAGGGACAGGGCCTGAGCAGAGAGGAGAGGGGCTTGGTGACAGGGCCTGCAGGGCTACCCTGCCGTTCTAGCCTCCTTCTGGTTGAGGCCACAAGGCGGGTCTAAGCCACACGGTGCAAAAGGAATGCTGCAAAAATAACACGCTGGGAAACCACTAAGTATGAGAATACTGGCAGCGCAGGGTTTTACAGTCTCTCAAAAACAACTCCCCCTTTCAGTCAAACCTTTGTAGGATATGGTATTTCCCAGGCTGAGTAATGGTCTAGTTGTAACTCCAAACAACCAGGAACTATTTTCTAGGGGGAGAGACGCATACGTATTAGAATGACGGAACACACCCTCTTTCTCAATGTGCGCAAGACACTTGCTCCTGTGCGGTTGGGAGCTGAGCGAGCCTCGAGATAGTCATGGTGCCTTTTTAGATGGGAGAGTCTCCCATACTGCAGAGAGGCCTGGAAACCGCAGAACCGTCTTAACAGAATGCCTTCATAATTTTGTAAAGTCACATAAAAAGCTTATACACATATTTTACTGGGCTAAACACTGGAAATCTCAAAACCACTTCCATCTCAGTCTTGTCTCTGAGAAGACTTAAAATTTAAATCCATCTAGTATTATGGGGGATAAATTTCCTTTTCAAAACAAGGAAAGTTTTAGAAATAGTAATTATTTTACTGGTAAACTTCACTTTTAGCAGCAATATTAAATAAAATACAAAGAAAATCCTCCAACAATAAATTACAGGAACACAGAGAAGAAGACTACCAATGCCTACTGGCCCTTTTGCTTAGGACATGATCTGTCTAGAATTTGGCTTGCAAATTTTAAAATCAACTGTATTGAAACGTGACAGTACATTTTCTGCTTATTCCTGTTCTTACAATGGAAAGGAAAAGAAAATGCTTCATAGTAGTAGATACGATGGCTGATTTGGGAAATGGTGACTAAGAATCATCTTTATTAGTATTCAAAATCAGGACCTCAAGGAAGAAGAGAGAATGTTTGGTGAGTCCCAAGTCCATGAACATGGTATGCCATTTTCCCTTCCCCCTCTTTTTTTTTTTTTTTTTTTTGGTTTCTTTAACTTTTTTTCCCTTTCTTTTTTACTTTTGTTTTTGCAAGCAAAATACTAGCACAGTCCTCCTGAATATTCATCTTCCTCCTCCTCAGGGGCTGCGGCAGTGACACTGTCGGGCTTGGCCTGGGGTGTTGCAGGTGACTTCTTCTTGACTCCCCCTCCTGGAACCACCAAGCTCAGGCCCAGTTTGGCATACTGTCAACAACAGGCAAGAAAGGCTCCTAAGTTCGGACATACGACACCTGGCTGTGGAGCCGCCAAGCTCAAGCCCCTCCACACCACACGCACGGCCCATCAGGATAGGTCAGGTAGTGAACCGGAGAACGCATCTCTGTAAGGGTTAATTTTAAGAGACAGAGCTCGCCCTCTGCCCTCAGGAACACCGCCATCGCCCTTTATCTGGAAAACACAGCATGCTGTGGCCAGATGCCTCCTGACCACCAATTATGTGCTGCACTCAGGAAGCAAGGCGACTCAGACATACTAAGGCACACTTCTGGCCCCGAGGAAGCAAAGACTGGCTGAGTGATTGAGAGAAGTGAGGGGCAAGCTTTTAAAAATCCATACAAATGTGCAAGTGCATGCTAAGAATTTCTGTAGGAAAAAAGCATTCCTCTACATGGATCATTGTAAGAAACGGATGACCTGAAGCTGACCTGCTATTGTTCTGGGCTTCTGAGCTGCCGCTCAGTCTACTGAGAAAAGGAAACGCAAGAACCTAGGGCCGCAGCTCCCGTGTGTGCAGGAACTCTGCAGGTCCTCTGCAGCCCCTGACTGGGGGTCCTTCTCGACGCTCCAGCACGACAGGTACTGGGAGCACCACATCTACAGATGAGGCTCCCCGGGTCTAGGACTGTCGACAGCCTCCACCACCCAGCCAGCTGCCGCACAGTGCGCCGCACAGGTCTGCTAAGCTGCCGAGACCATCATGCCACAGAGGGCGACAGATCAAAAGTGACGCTGAGAGAGGAGGCTGAAATTAAAAACATGCTATAGGCAGCTAGGCGTGGTGGTGTGCACCTGTAAACCCAGCACTCTGGAAGTCTGAGGCAGAAGGATGGCAATGTTCACGGCCAGCCTGGGCAACTCAGTGACACCCTGTCTCAAAAAATAGAGCAGGGCTAGAGACACAGCTTAGTGTCAAACCCCAGGACTACAAAATAAGTAAATCAATTTAAAAAAATGACAATCTGCTGCAGTCAACACAGTTAACAAGTCAGCAGATAGCTGTAAAACTCTGCAGCTGACACCAGGTTCCTACGCTGTGGAGAAAGTCGACAGGATTGGCGGGTTCTAGGCGAGGACAGTTCGAGGTGAAAAATGGAGGCAGACCTCTCAGATCCGCAGGAACACCCCCCTCACCAAAGACGCTCGTTTCCCTGAGGAAAGCAGGGCGCCCCGGCAGCACTCACATCATTGTCCATGTACTTGAAGAGGGGCGAGTTGCAGACCTCTGACACCTGGTCCTGGTCCTGCTGGTCATAGCCCTCAAGAAGCTGCTCCAGTGCGGCGCAGTCTTCGCTGCCATTGAACCCCGGGATGCTGTGGAGACAAAGCGCGTTTCCTCACCACTCCCCGAAGCACGCCTCTCTGCCAGGGACGCCAGCCCAGCAGAGCAGGACGAAGTCGCGGTGAGGGGCTACTCTAGTATCCATCCAACGGGCGGACACTGCTCGACACCCCGCGGTGCACAGGCCCAGCACAGGAATCACGCAGCCCAACGCCAACAACGGGTCACCCACACAGAAACTCCCTAGCTTTGGTCTTCCTGCACACACACCGGAGAGCTTTCTTTTCTGTTTTTTGTGCTTTATTTCTTAGAAGACTAAGAAACAATGACTAAAGTCACTCCCATGGAAACCCTCAGGAGAAAAACACAGGTAAGAAAACAACTTGTAAAAAAATCCTACTCTAAAGGGAAATGGTGGTCGAGTGGTCCTATCCTTAGAAAATTCATAAAAAAGTCTTGAGAGCCAGAGATCTGTCTAAGCAGCCACCTTAGCTTAAGAAACAGAGACACGAACACCGCGAGAGCAGACAGCCCACCAGCGCCTTACCTGTAGCTCTCCCTGACACACCTTTCCGCAGCCACATAGTCATTTCTGTGCAGATGAACCAAGACTTGAGCGATGGTTTTCTAAACAAAACAGAGAGCTATGTCCAAGTGGACAGCTATTTCACAAAGCTCATCTCCTGGCAATATTTACGACATCTGGAATTTAACTTCCAGTCTTGGCTTGTACACAGAGGTTTACAAATTCTGCAGTAAACCCCAAAGACACATGAGAGGAAACATCCTAGAAGAGAACTTCAACCCCAGGGGTTCAGGTCAAGTGGAGGCCAGCAGCATCCGGGGCAAGCCGGGGGCTGCTGCTTGCACACGGTCCCAGCAACCTGACTCTGCAAGGGCCACACTCGGATGACAGGGCCTCAGAAGACCTGCATGTCTTGAAAAGAGAAAAAGAGGCGGGAGGACCCATAGTTCTACTTGGAATTCAGAAAAGGGGACTAGGAAAAAGTGAGCGAAACCTTTACCTAATAGAAACAATAATATGTGAGCCAACAGCCAAAGTGGTAACAAGAGCAGGGTGCACTGATAAAGTCGTGTTGACAATACGGTGGCTCCTGTCTGACCTATTTGCAGAAATGCCGCTCTCCCGTTCTGGGTATACCCCTCGCACCCCAGCCAAGACTCTGCAGCTCCCACACACCTGAAGGTGGCTGGCCAGCTGTACCACCAAAAGCCCTAAGAGGTGTGCCATCGCTCGCCTCTCCCCTCCTCTTTGAGTCTTTCTCCCTGCTGTCCCACAGCTCCTCCACCCAGGTCCTGCGGGGTTTCACCTGCCTGAGCGCCTGGCATGGCAGCAGCTCCACACCTAGGGCTCAATCTTGGAGCCATGCCGAGGGAGCGGATGGGGCGGCCGAGTGCCAGCTGCTCTGGCGAGGACGGTTTCCCAGGCATGACACTGCTGCGGCCTGTGCCTCTCAGCTCGGCTCAGGGCTGGGGGCTTCTCCCTGGGGATGGTGCAAGAGGGGACAGAAAACCCCAAAACTCACTCCTGCCTTGGTGCCTCTGAGTGCTTACTCCCCTCTAACCTGCCTACTGTTGTTTAGTTTCCAGAGTGTGTGGGTAACTGCTTTCTGTATTTACTCTGCAGACTGAATTGTAATCAACAAGACAGACAAGGCCATAATGGCCTACTCCATCTTGCTACACAACAGAAGCCCATAAAGTGTTATTTTACAGAAACAGACACATCCACAGAATCCTTGTTTAGGTATTTATTTACACCAATGTGAAAAATTATCTAATGTAAAACCAAAAATGAGTACTTTCAAAGATTACCTTATAACAAGTTGGGTAATTTTCGATTTCCTTATAAATGTTCTTTTCTTTCTGAATAGAGAGCGCTGCTTCATCAAACCTGAAAACAAAACAAAGAAACGTAAACAAGGCAGATCTGCATGAGGCCCCCTTTGGAAGGGGTCTGACATCACAGAGCACAGCAACAAGCAGGGTTGCTGCTTACCAAATGTGGCACGACCTGCTTCCACCTGCTCTGCTCCACAGAGCAGAGCTCTAGCGTCAGGCTGGCACAGGGCACAGCGAGGTCCAAGGGCCACCTTGTGAACACAGATGGCCCTGGTCTCAGCACCCCAGCTCCTCCCCAGTGGTCTGAGGAATTCCCGAGCACCCTCCGAGGTGCACTCTGAAGCTCCACAGGTCAACCTGACACATTTTATTAGCTGGGTGTGCCGTGGTATTCTAAGACTTCCCCCAAGGTCCTCGGTGCTCACATGAACCTGTGTGAAGCTCCCCTAAGAGTGGGGCTCCCTCCTGGGACGTAAGGTCTGTCTGCAGGCCCCGACCTCATCGTGGGACCTGGAAGGGCCTCGGCCCTCCCTGCAGTTGGTGTCACAGCAAACGCCCTTGCTGTGCACAGCCTACAGGGTTCAGGCTGAGTCACTGAGGAGGTCCAGAGCTGAGAATGGCTCCAGGCCTACAGACACCAAGAAACCTGGGACCTCAGTCCACAACTGCAAGCAACATTCTCCCAACACCTGGTGAGTTTAGTGAGGACCCAAGCTCAGAGGCCGTCACAGCCCATCCATCTACGTGCTGCCTGCGTCCAGGCTTCCAACCCATGGAACCGTGGGGCAAGCAGCTGAGTTTCTGGGAGTCTGTTACACAAATAGCAAATCAACGCTTGGGGTCCCATGTGTCTGTATCGCTTCTAACAGTGAGCATGAGCTTATCACAGACCCTGTTTTATAAAATAAAAGGTGGCAGAGATGTTCTGTGACCCTAATGTCAAGATTCTATCATTCCAGGAAGTATCAGAGAACTGAAAATCTTTAACATATTTAACTAAGATGCTATGTTCTTCAACATGAATTATTTATTCCACTGGTATAAAAACAGCATTTCCATGTGCTTATAACTACCTAGCAAAAGCACCAAAAGAAATACTGTGCACTGAGGACTCTGGCACCCAAAAAGTTGATCAACTTTCCTAAAGTCCACAGTAGGAAGCCACTCATTTCAAAGGTATCCAGACATTATTCAAACTTACAGTAAAACACAGATGATTTCAACTTTCCCATCAAGGAATTTTTAATCCTAACAAAATGTATCTGGTTTTGCTAGAGAGGACAAACTGTTTGTCTTCCAGTGATTGAAAGAGTTAGACCCAAATAAAATGAAACATAAGTCTCGCCCACTGCAATTAAGTGCCTAAGATGGGAAACTGTCACCAGACTTTGTTCCTCCCTACCTCTCATGCTGACCCAGATGCTGCCCCAGCCCCAGCTGTTTCTCAGACTCTAGAGCCTGTTTTCAACAGCCTACATGGCTTCTCAGTCTTCTTGTCGTATTCTCACCTGAGCTTCTCATCGCCATGGAATCATGGAGAAGCCTCGTCACACAGTAGACAGGAGGGCTACCCACTAGAAACCCAGGATCTTCAGCACTCACCCACCCTCCCTGTGTTTAGGACTAGGGACTGTCCTATTCCTGCGGGTGGTGAGAAGGGGCACTTGCCTCTGCTGGGTGGGATCTGGCTTCCCTGGAAATACACACCACGTGCCCATCTGCTCGGCTGCCCAATCTCTCTTGGAGGCCTCATCAGCTTAGGGGGAAGGATGAGGCGCCCCAGACCCTCCGTAAGTGAAATTCCAAGTCACTGCTGAGTTACGGCTCCCCAGAACTGGAGGGAAAGCATGAGACCATGACACACGAAGCAGACTGGTTAAGTGTGCTACATTAGTATTAAAGAATTAAGTTAGATCTAAACCTTGTCTCAGGTAATACAGACCTAAGTGCAGTCAGCCACATTCCCCTGGATGTTACATGTGCAATGTCACAAACTGCCACCTGTTTCAGGCCATCAGTGGCCTCCACTCAGATCACCACGTCAGCGCAGTCAGGTATCGCACGAACTGGCCCCGTTACCTCTCCAGCAGGATGAACGCTTGGTGTCTATTACTACCTGCACTAAATGTCCTGACAGAAGTACTGGGACAGCCAGCTTTTAATTCTTTCATACCACATGTACCCTGGGACACCTCCCACAAAATCAAATTCCTTCATATTCCTGAGTAAATTTACATCAACTTTTATGGCGTTACACAATTTAAAAATGTATTTCTATAGAACTGCTTTTGTTCAAACACTGCAGAAAGTTTCACTGTAAAAGGGAGTTTTACTAAAAAGAAAAAGGAAAGAAGAAAACTAGTAGAACAAATGCTGAAGTAACCACAGGACCCTTCCCAGCGCGCCCTGGCCGGTCCCCACTCCTACTGCCCACGAGACCGCTGATGACGGGAGAGAAACGCGGTGCTGGGCCTGCTTCCCGACACGGGGTGGGGTGTCCCTCACGGCTGTCAAAGCCAACTGGTAACGTGCAGGATGAGGGCTGGAGGAGCACGGCGAACAGCGGGACTCCCGCTCACTAACCTCTCGGGAGGCCAAACCTTCCCCTCTCATGGCCTTAGATGGTCTACGGTTTGGGAAGTAAATGGGGAGAAAACATGAACAGCAGTGCCACGAAGCGTAGCCTAAGCAGGATGCTCTTGCCTTCTGCCCACCCCTCCAACCTGCACCTCTTCTTCCCTCGGCAGGCTCCCACAGGAAGGGTTCTGGGGCTCTTCACAGAGGAGGTAAAAGCAGGCAGGCCTTGCCCCTGTCTGCCCTGTGGACAAGAGTACAGGACATTGCCCTGTCCCAGGCGGGGCCAGCTCACAGGTCAGCCACTCTGCACGGCCTCGGAGCCACTGCCACACACATAGGTTGGCTTCTGTCAGAAACAGAGGCTGCTGACCTGAGAGAGTCCACATTTTGGTCATTTGCATTTCTGGGAAGCAGTGGCCAGCGGAACGAATAAAGGTAATGATTCAAGACTGATTTATGAATTGAATTGTTTCATGATTTAATACAAAAGTCTTAATTTAAAAGCACAACAAAATTTCTAATCCATTTAGATCCACAAAAACCTAATCGATGAAAAGGTCTTTATATAAATAGGGTGGTATATCTAAATGAGAACATGACAATAAAATTCTAGGTTTGCTGTCATTCTAAACATGTCTGAATTACATTTTAGAATCTGCAATCTTCATAAAGAAAAAAATTAATGCAGACTCAGAAAGGGACTGATAGATTCATTAGTCATTTCTAGTTTAATTTCTTGACAAAATAAATCTGGGGTCTTTTCTGTCACCAGAGAGCTATGTGCAAGTTTTAATGAAAATATGTCTCCAAATTTATAATCTCCTAAGGGTGCTGACCTTGAATATTACTGACTGAGAACCTGGCAAGCAGAATTTTATCAATGACACAAATCGTGCGCTAAGCGTAAGTTGAGGTAAAGCAGAACAGCTTCAGTAGCAGTCTAGCTTTCCAGTATCCAGCAATTTGCGCCTTAGGTCACACATTTCAAGGGTAAAAAAGTACAATCCCTGTTTGATGACACAATGAGATGATCGGGAAACTCATTTTCATGGGTGAGCATTTAAAGACTTCTGTTTTTCATCCCAATATATGTATATTTCCCAAGAGCAAAACATTCTAAACTAAGTAACAGATGAAGAAAACTGTTCTCTCATCTGCTGAGCCACATGTGAGCCGAGTAAAAAGGATGGGTGACAGACCTGGCGCCGCACTCTTCTGATACTTAATCACGTGCCCACGGGCTGGGGGCCAATTTTTCTCCTGGGTGGTCTGCTGTGCCCATAGCTGACACCAGCAAGATGAACAGCTGTGCCCAGAAGCACTCACCCACCCCAAATGCAGACACACACACAGGAGCACAGCTGTGTAAGGTGTACCTTCGTCCTCGAACTAGCAGCCTCGAGGCTTTTCCCAGCAATTCGACTGCCTGGCGTAGGCGCTCCTCATTCTGAAGGAATCAAAGAAAAGGGAGTGTTGGCTGCTTTAATGTAGAAATCTTCTTGTCCTTCAGTAATAACTCTACACGGAAGTGAGGGCACTGGATCGGGAGTGCCAGCGCTGCTAGTCCACTTCACTACTCTCTACTAGAAAAAGAGGAAGACGGTTCAGTCGTAGGCACGGAAAAGCTTTGCGAACACCCCACTGCACTTTTGTTTCCCTGTAAGGTATTCATCTAAACACGCTAAGTAATGAAAGAAAAACAGTAAGATTCACACTTACTTCAAACACATTAGCTGTCTGTTGATACAACTGTACAGCCTTCTCAGGATCTACATTTTCTATCAGCCTGAATTGGACGAGAGAATTTAACTTATGTGAGAAACAGGGAGCTTGCTGTAGAGGACAGTAAACTCAGAAGAGCGTGACCTCTCCAACACACTCACTTCCCGGCGCGCTCCAGGGCCATGGCAGCCGTGTCGGGGGTGCCGTTCTCCAGGTACATCGTGCTGGCTTTCTCGATCAGCTGGACGGCTTCTGGCAGCTTCTGCATCTCCTTTGGGAGAGCACACGGCACCAGTCAACTTAAGAAATGCAACATTAACAACTGCAGACCCAATTGTTTCATTCCGTTTCATGAGCGCCAGTGATGCCAACCTACTCTATGCCAGCAAAGGTGTTAACCAGGGGACACCTCACAGCGTCCTCTGCAGAAACTTCACTCGGCCAACTACAAAGGCAGCACTCACATCTGTACAGAGTTCATCGGGCCTTCGCTGACTTCCAGTGAAACCGAGAAACTGCTCTTAACTATTTTTTTCTAAGCATTTATAGCTCTGTCTACCACACACAAGGCCTACGCTAAGGCCCACAAACTAGCAGCCCCAGAACTGTATTCCATTTCTAAGTGCATTCGGGTTAAATCACACAGTATATTTTGGGGGGAGGGCGCTGGGGATCGAACGCGTGGCCTTGCACTTGATAAGCAACTGTTCCACCACTGAGCAAATTCTCCAACCCCTGCGAAGTAGTTTTAAATCAGATACTTCCCAAAAAATGTTATTTGATAGCTTCCTTTCAAAAAAACTCCAAAAGCTATGGCAACAGTGCCTCAGTCCCACATGGCAGGAAGAAGGTGGGGCTGGCAGCGCTCCTCACGCCCCTGCCCATGCCTGTTCACCTCCGTGTCTCCTGCAGCCAGGTGCGGCAGAGTCCGCAGCCCCAGGCAGGCTGCGGAATAATTCTCTATCTTACTCTTGCTCTGTGAGTCTCAGACCTTTTGGTCCTCATAGCTCCAAACCAAAATTAAATTTAAAAAAATCCTGAAAACAGAAATCATTAAGAGCTCATACGAACGAAGTTCATGGGAGTTATCCAGTTAGGGCTGACTTGATATGGCGAAGCAGGCACACTGACATCACACGGACCATCGTTAAATCTGCCTGTTCAGCCCTTCTCTGAGGCAACAAATACACTCAGATGTCTCTAGCCAAACTGCTGGCCTCGTTTTTACCCATTCTAAAACATAACTTGTTTATTATTTAGTTATGTAGACAAACATTAAGACACTACATGAAATGAAGCTGCTACCAATTGTTTACTCAGGTAGAACATTCCATTCCCAAGCTTCAGTGAAAAGACTCTTTCGTTAGAGAAGCAAGTTCAGTAAAAGAATCCAGGTCTTTGGATTGGCATATGCTGAAAGGTATTTGGGAAAATTTTGGTCCTGGGGGTCATTTTCACTTCTATAGACTATTTCTTCCCATAATTCACCAACCCCTTTATTAAGTATATACCGGGCATCTGCCACATTGAACCATTCAGGGACAGAACAGCAAGAACACGGGGCACACAGAACAGGGACAGCACAGAGCTGGCACGACGCAGTGTCACCTGAGACCTGGTTTAAAGACCAACGACTGTGCACCTCCCTACTCTGCTGTAAACTAAGGAGGCCTGTGAGTGACCAAGGTCCAACCACAACACTGATGCTTCTCAGAAAAACTGTCAGGCTACCTACTTAAGTCAGTACTACTCACTGTAAAGCACCTATCTTCGGTGGCTTGTGTGCCAAGGTAACATACTGCCCCCATGGGGCAGACAGGACATGAAATCCCAACAGGCCATGGATGACAGCAACAGAGGCAACGGAGGCAGATCTGCCAAGCCCAGCTTCCCTAGCTCCCAGGAAACAGACAGGAAGTTGGAACACATCTCTGGGTTCTCCTCTGCTAATAAGCTAACCTGCGTCACCTAATGCTAGCTCATCTGCATGTTCAGCCAAAAAAGCTTTATTTCAATGGACAGAGGACAATTCATCACAAATATTATACTTTAAAAATTCTACTAAAAGTTTTAGATAACTGCTGTTTTTTTCAATAAACATGCTTATGTACTAATATTTTCCATCTTCCTATTTATGTTAGATTCATAGAACTGGAATTGCTGTGTCATGTCAAAGGCTATGAAAATTTAAAGATGTTAATAACTATTAGTGACATTCTTTATTCTCTCCAATGTTTCTAAATGTTCTACAATGAGCATTCACTGAAAAAAATCAGTAAGTTAACATAAAAGTCACAGAAAGCTGGACATGGTGGTGCATGCCTGAAATTTCAATCCTTGGAAGGGTGAGGATGGTGAGTTCAAGCCCAGCCTGGGCTACACAGTGAGACCCTCTCTCAAAAAACCAAAGTCACAGAAAACAAAAACTTTACTAAAGCTTAAGTTTTAAAACAAAGCCCATGGAACTTTAAATAATTCAAATAATGCGTACCATATCAGACGGCACATATAAAAATGGAATGGAAAATATTTCATTTTAATTGCCACCTGGCATATCTTGATAGTCACAGTATTAAAGGAGTATGTTCTAGTTTACCACAGCAAGGTACAAATTCCTAGCCTGCTTTTAAGAAGCAGAAATATGATTCCTTCATCGAAGTATTCCATTCAAGAAGAACCAGGTAAAGCAGCAATAGCTGAAGTCTGAGATTTTCTTTGCTGCCAACTGATATTTATAAAATAAGCGCAAATCTACTTATAAAATAAAAACCTCCTCTCTATAAGCCACAAATAATCAAAACACACATATGAAGTTTTTATGACCTCAAGGAATCCTTCAGTTCTCAGATGTGGGGGAAGTTCACTTCTAGTTCTTTTTCTTAGCTGTGCACACCTGTCCTGACTACAGAGCTCAGATTTTGCTGTCCCCAGTTCCCTCCAAGACATTTTCTCCCACCTTTCACTATTAATGGTCCCTTAAGACACACAGAACACTCTCTATGTGTCCGATTGGCACCGCCCCAGACCGCAAATCCTAACTCAGCACCCCTTGCTTTACAGTAAGGAGACTTCGACCTCCATCTAAATTCTACCCCAACACCTTGTAGTTAACCCACATAACAAGAACATGACTGACCTTCAGCATCATGCCAGCTTGCTCATAGGCTCTGCAAAGAGAAGAGCATTTCAGTGGTGAGACTTAATAAACTAAGGAAAGAAGAAATGCTCGAGCAAGTGACTCCAACGAAAGCAGTTGCCCAGCACGTATCGCTTCAAGTGTCTCACCACACAACACCGACTGTGCTTTGTCTTTCTGGGCAACAATGCCTCAGTGACACCACACAGTGAGGTGAAGAGATTTTATTTTGCAGCTATAAAATTAAGTGAGGCTCAGAAAGGGTAAATGACAACCCTAAACTTAATCTGACAGACCTACATCTAAATTTTAAAACAAAACTGCCCACAAAAGCAGGAAAGAGCCTGCTACTCTTCCACAGGTACTATTAACTAACCTGAACGGGGAAAGGTGGATTCTAACTTACCAATTTCTTCAGATTACTAAACAAAATAGTCCTGAAAATATTATGCTGAGTTGAACTTAAACACGTACCTTACAAGTAGGAGTATCTCAGTTTTTAAGATCCAGTTAAAGATCAAAGCAAATGAAAATAACTTTTATGCCTGTACTGTATCTAGATGTCCCCCCCGAAGCCGCACTCCTTCACAGGTGGGGCTTTTTGCAAGTAGCTGCGTCTAGGGTGTGTGAATATGGATTAAGGGTGTGATAACTAAATTGGCCCACTGATGGGTTTAACACAGTTCTGGGTGTGGATAGTGGGAAGGTGCACACTGGGTGTGGATGGCACCGATGGCCTTGTAGCCTGAATGCAATAAAAGGAAAAGGGAGGCTGGCTGCTCCTAGTTCCTGCCTACCACACCACAGACTCTCTCTTCTCCACCAAGCCCCCCTGCCATGCCACTCTGCCTTGAGCCGGCTGACTGTGCATTGAAACCGCTACAAACTGTGACCTAAAATAAACCTTTCCTCCTTTAACTTAGAGGTGTGAGGTATTTTGTCCCAGTAACAAGAAAGTAACTAAGATGATAACTAGTTTATTTAGATCACTACCAAATAATTTATGTTGTAAAAATTTGCAACTTGGAAAAACATTAGCATCCTATAATAAAACGGTAACTTTTAAAACATAACCTGCAAATAAATGAAAACATGGAGCATATTACTTACTTGGCAGCATGAAAAAGACTGGATGTAACAATGTCAAAATTAAGGAAAAAAGAGGAAATCAATAGTTTCTAGAGAGCGACTATCTAAAAGACAGCCAAACCACTGGTCCCAAAAGACAAATCCTACAAATAGGTAAGGAAAAAATAATTTAATGTCTGTTAGTCTCTTAAGACCATGAAATTCATAAAACACAGACAAACATCATACAGATTTAAATTATTGTATTTCTATCATGTACTAATCTGACCAGTTTTACTAAAATGCAAGATTATTATGACTATAATTTGCATGTAAAGCAAAATAAGCACTTTTAATTAAGTTTTAAAATACCCTAGGAAATTTTTTTAAAACTACTCAGAACTCTTATTCTAAGGAAGACTTTATTCTTAAAAACATGTATTTAAGTGTATACATTTTCAATACCTGTGCTATAACTTCACTCTTCAGCATGTATCCCTTCGTCTCAATTAAAACTGTCGTCAAGCAAAACTAAAACCTAATAGAAAATAAACTCTCAAATACAGTTTTGTAAAGCACTGTAGATCTTATGATCAAACATCCCCATAAATGCTCCTTTGGGGCTTAAATATAGAGTATGTTATTTTTCTAAGCATTTTCTAATTTAAAAGCATTTTACTTCACACGCAGCAAATTTGTAACAAGAGAAAACAAGTTTCTGTGAAAGTTATCTATTTGTTCAAATCCTTTTTTAAAGGCTGAAAAAGATACGCCCTATTATTTTCATGGGCCACGGCTTCCCTCAGGCAGGCATCTTTTGCTTGTTCAAACTGTTTGGCGTTTTTAAAAGCAACAGCTGAAACAAAACAATGTTGAAATAAATATACACATCTACACATAGAGACTTCCAACTTCCATCATTAAAAAACGAACCATGACTGAACCATAACTGAAATCTGCATTTTACAGGAAGTATTATAAAATATACCAGGGATTTCAAGTACCTAGAAAATTTCATAAAACCACATACTACTACTTTCTTCTAAAGGAATTTTCTTACCAGGAAAAAACCAGAAGCATTTAAAAAGGCTTTTGTTTTGTGACTCCTGGCAACACAGAGGTGCTACTTCCACTCACACCAAGAACCCCAAGGCCAGCACTCCTGTGCTCCTAAGCGTCAGGCACGGAGGACGGCAGCCCCTTCTGCGGCTCTGCAGTTGTAACAGAAGCAGTGCTTTTGCTGTAGCTCATTAAAACTCATTAAATTATTTAGGAACTGAAGGCCAATATACACTTAATTTTACAATAAATGTTCCCTCTCAGCAGGTTCCAGTAAATATCTAACAATGCATCTCTTAACAAAACAAAGCTTTCGGTGGGCATGGTGGTGCACGTCTGTAATCCCAGCTCTTGGGAAGCTAAGGCAGAATCGCCATGAGTTCGAGGCCATCCTGGTCTAGAAAGTGAATTCAAGGCCAGCCCCCTGGGTACATAGCGGGACCCTGCAGGGGCCGGTGTGCGGAAACCCACACAAAACCCAGGATAAACCAAAAGTAGAAATATAGGGGTGGGGTTCAGGGGTGTGGCTCATTGGCAGAGTGGGCCCTGGGTTCCATCCCTAGTACTACAAAACACCAAACAAACAAACAAAGCTTTCATACTGCTGGGGAATCTGTGAAAAGCACACCTTACTGTTCAGGGACTGAAATATATTGTGGAGAGTTTAAAAAGTGTAAGCATTAGCACAGAACAATGAGGAGAGACCCTAAAATACAATCTTACAAATTTTGGGAAACTTTCTAAGGGCTTTTACAAAGAGGTAAAAAGGATATTGATTTAAGAAAAAAGTCTTATTGCTATTTCTTATTAAAAATACACTCTTAAATTCTAATAAAATGTTGAAAGCATCAACATACTGAAACTATTACCATATCTGTGTTTCAATATTTCGCTCTTTAAAGAATGTATTCTATGTATTGAATGTATTTTGCATAAACCCTTAAGGGAAACACACTAAGGATATTTTAATGGGAAAATGTGACCTAAAATATTTATTTTTGAAAGCACCACACTGTACTAGAGGCATATAAAACAAATCTGTTAAATTTCCCTCGCACAGACTTGAAAATATCTCTCCAGTTACAAAAATGTCTTTACATAAGGGGTCCATAATATCATATAAAGTTTGAACTTTCAAAACTTTATCTTCGGGGGCTGGGGATTTAGCTCAGTGATTAGAGTGCTTGCCTTGTAAGCACAAGGGCCTGAGTTCGATCCCCGGCACCACAAAAAAAAAAAAAACAAACAAAAAACTTTATCTTTAAATATGACATATGAACCATCTGTATAATGTAAGACACAGGTTACTCAACATTCAAGTGAAAGTGTTAGACTTGTGTGTTGGCCTTTCTTTTATACAGAAAATGAGCTCTACCCTATATGATCAGTTCCGACGTACCTCATTTCGTTTGTCAGTGATAAACTAAAACTAGTCTGCCCCAAAACATTTGCTCTAGAGGATTTCTACACTAGGGTCACAGACATGAGCGGGGCCCTCACTGATATACAAATGTGTTCAGTGTACTTCAAAATTACATTATACTTTATGACAAAATGACTGTAGACATGTTGAAAGTTATATTCCATAATGAAATGCTAAATTTTTATTTTTAGCAAACTCCTGTTCTTTTACGTTTCAGACTTTTTATATCTTATGTACAGATAAATTAAGATATGTATACATATAGTTTAACACTTTAAGAACATAAAAAAACAAAATGCCAGAAAATATGATTTGCAGATCTGCTCACGAGGCCAAGTTAAAAAAAAAAAATTAACCTAAAGAAAATATTTTTCAATAATAGAAAGGACTACGGCAATGCCTCTGGACACTGTACTGTGCTCCACAGAGTGAAGGTGAAGGTGAATGAGACACAGGCAATGCTAACAGCTGCGGCTGGCACCTCCAGCTCTACCACATACCTCTGAAAAAATGCAAAAGCTGCTCTGTTGCTCTGTTTTGCTTTTTAACAAGTAAAGCCGTGTAGGAAGCATGAAGCATGAGCATACTGATAACACAAAGCTATCAGACTATTCTGGAATTACATACTGCAACAGGATTACAGTCACAAATACCTGCTTTTCCATATTCCGAAGCGGCGCTGTCATAGTCTGGCTTCCATTTTAAAAAACCAGTTTTCAGGCTAAAATGAAAGAAAGACACATTTAATGAAGTTACCAACTACATCTGCAGGTCAGAACCCTGCTTATAATGATCAAGTGGGTCATTAGAATGAATTTAGAAAAGGGAAGGCATCAGACAAAACCCTCCCCCATCTAATCCATCTCCATTCAGACTTACAATACCTACAACCTCCCTACTTTCCCTCCCACTACCATAGAAGTGGTTTCGGCCTTCCGAAGGGCTTATGTCACAGCCAAAGTCCCCAGACTGGCAGCTCCAGCATTAACTGGTCAATAGCTAGACACGCATGTTGCCGCTGGACCCCAGGCCTATAGAACCAGAACCTCGGGGTGCAGCAACCCACGGCTTAGCAAGGACTAGAGGTGCATAATGTTCAAGAACCTCAAAGCACAGCATCCTCACCCTAGCAGCTGAGAGGCTTTGGTACGGAGTACAGGCAAATGGATGTGTCATCAGCATACGCTATGCCAAAGGCAGATAGGATCCCCTGGGAGACTGCAGAGAGGACTGAGAGACACACGTCCAGAGGGATTACACAAGGAGTTGGCCCAAAGCTGAGCTGCCAGCGAACAAGTCTAACCAGAAAGAGGACAGTATGATAACCAAGAGAACTGCCTTCCACATCACCACTGCCTTTAGATGCCAATCAAAGGACAATCAATTTGCCCTTTTTGCAATATTTTATGTTTTTATTTTAAAGTAGGTGTGCATAGGAATTGCTGAACACCATCTTAAATTCTAAATTCTGATCCTAAAAGGGAAAGTTTGCTTTCATATAACACTGCTACTAGCTTTGTATGAATCAGGGGAGCGACCTAATGAGAGAGGAGTCCCTGAGAGCTTCTGTTGCACCCTACATTTTGTGATAGCTCCACCAACTGCCCAAACTATTTTAAGTAACATCTTTTACTATGAAACTTAACATATTTAACCTCTAACAAGTATTTACATACTGTAACAATATTCAAAGTTGTAAACAGTTTTTTAAGCTTACTGAGAATTTCATAGCTCAGAAAACTAAAATCCTTCAAATTGCAGGATGTCTGTTCCAACCCGTAAAACTGAAGAAATATATAATGAAGCAAAATTCTAACTGTCCACCCCCATAACCAAAATGTGCATTGCACCCTGCATGTAACACAGAATTATTTGAATCCCACTGAGAACTAAACACAATCATTTAATTATCTAACGTGCTACACCTAGAAAACACCGGAGATTTAAGAACATCAAAGATCATCAGCAGCCAAGTGAACATCACCGTTAGGAAAAAAAGGAGGCATGCGCAGTGGTTGAGTTGGGCTTCACAGCTAACCTGTCAGCTGTTCTGATGTTTTGTCCAAAGTCAATAAGGACATTGACCAATTTTCTGGGACAAAAGAAATTAGCAAAACCACCATTTATCTGAGGGTATTACTGAACTATACTGTCATTAGAAAATAAAGAAAAATCAAACCTGCTCTTCTAAGCTCCTGGTCTATTTCTCCTGCCAACTGCTGAGTTACTCTGCCTGGAGGACTTTATTCTATTTTCTCATTTTGCCTAGAGGACTTTAAACGTAACTTCCAAGCTGGACTCCAACACCTCACTGCCCCAGCCCATCCAGAACCATTTCCATTCATCTGCAGTCTCCATCTTGGCTAAAGGCTACTCCATCCATTCCATCTGCCAAGTCAGAGACCTAGGAGTCAAGCGTTCATCTCCACAGCCAGAGAAGTTATTAATACCTTCACAGCTGGGCTGCAATGTGTATGTCTTGCTGCTGGGTGGCAGGTGCACGTCTCATTGGGTGGCATGGGACAGTCATGCAGGTACCTTCCCTGGTAGCTCAAGCCGGTGGGCACGTGTTGAAGCTTTAACTCTAGTAGACCAGCGTTGCCCAGTCTGGTCCCGTTATTTAACTCAGGCCACCGTCAACTCTCTCTGAAGTCAACAGCCTACTAACCTGCCTCAGGGCACCTCCATGGGAGTCACGTTTCCCACCTTACCCCCTCCTTCTCTCCCAGCACCCGTAGGGCTGTAACCTCCATCTCTGCCACACCCACTGGATACTTCTAGTCTAGCAAAGGGTACCTATTCCTCCTCATCTGCATACTTGCCTGCCCTCCTGTGAATTCTAAGCTCCTGAGAAAATGACCACTTTTGGATGCCCCACTACCCCAGTGGTTGGCACAGGTACGCGGTGACAACTTCATAAATGTCTGCTTAAAAGGCACAATTCTCTCCCCTTCCTCCCTCACGGTGCACCGTCCACAACACTGCCCAAAAGCAAATCCAACCAGGTCCCCTGGTTATTCCATGCAGAGCAAAACCGACATCCAGAGCCACTCAGGGCGGTCTATTCACAGCTCAGGCCTGGCTCTTCTCTGTTCTAGCCGTCTGTGCAGTGCCCCAGCTCATTCTCAGGCCTGTGGACACCACACCCTGTGCGCAGAACCACTCTCACAAGATTTTCCCTTACAAAAATTCCTCATTTTGCAAGCCTTGCTCAGAAATCATCTCTTGACACCTTCTTACATTTTCTCTAGCAAAACGAACTTCTGTGTTACCAAGGCAGTTAATATAACCTGACTGCGATCTTTATTACACACATTATTCTCAATATATTTTCATGTCTGCTCTCACTAGAGACTGCTGTGACTATCTCCTGCACCGAGAGAGCCCAGCAGAAGAAGGCATCGCCCTCCGCTTGAATGCTGCCATTAAGGACAGGCTCTGCCCTCTTCCAATCGTGCAGCCCTGGGCAAGTCACCGGGAGGCTTCTCTGAGCCTCGTTTCTACTTTTGTAAAATGAGATCATGCGCAAAGTTTTCGTGCAGATCATGAAATTATGTATCGAAGCACCTAACGCAAGAGGCTTTTCATCACTGTGATTGCTTAAGTTAAAAAAAAAATCTCTGGGAGTAATATAAGTGGGGGAGAAGAGAGGGGTCAAAAGATGAGAGACAATTAGACACATTCCACAAATACTGCTAGGTGCCTGCTGGGTCTTGGCCCAGGGCGGCAGAACACACACGGGGCTGAGGCGGAGTTCTTGCTCCGGCAGCAGCGGGCTGGTGGATGACCAGAGCCCACGGAGCACTGGAGGGCCCAGCGACAGCCCCTCCTCGACACGCAGGGCTCAGAGCAGCGGTTCTCGGCAAGGGCTCTGTCCCTCGGGGGCCGCTCCTGTCGTCAGGCGGAGAGGGAAAGCGGTGGAGCCGGGGCGGCTCCCGCAGCGTCAGCGCACAGAGCCCGCTGCAGGGAGCCCGGCTGCCGGGCCGAGGGGAGCCCCGCGGGGGAGAAAGCTCGCCCGCGCCAGCCTCAGCCGCCCGCGCCCCGGCCAGAAGGGCATCGGCGTCCGCACTCGGGGCAGCGGCAGGGCTCACTCACTATTTCTCTGCCTTGGCCAGGTGCTCCAGCCCCTCGTTGATTTTCTGGGCCGCCATCTCCGGCCCGGGCCCTGACCGCGGCCCACAGCGCAGCTGCCGGGAGCCCGCGAGACCCAGCAGCAGCAAGGTGACGCTGAGGAGGACGCCGGGAGCGGAGCGCAGACGGCGCGGAGGATGCCGGGACGGTGGCGGTGAGCGCCTACGGGGGCCCAAAGAGCTCAAACCTGCCGCAGCGAAGGCGCCCGGAGAGGGCGCAGGCGCAGAGCGGAAGGGCTGGCCCCGCCCCGAGCTTCCTGCGCAGGCGTTGTGGGCCCCGACGAGTGTGTGGTCTGGCTTCCGCGCTGGGCGGGAGTTTAAGGGCTCGGTCGGCAGCGCGGGCGCTCTTGGAGGCGGATGCCTGAAGGAGGCGGGGCCTGGCGGGAGGAGCGGGGTCACTGGAGCATCCTGGACGCTGTGCTCTCCTCTTCCCTCTCATTTCCGGGCTCTAGGACAGGAACCGCTTCCTCGCCTCATGCTCCTGCCTGATCTGCTGGCTCCCCAGAGGCCCAAAAGCACGGAACCATGCCACCGTGGACCGGAACCTCTGAGCCAGGAGCCCAGTAAACCTTTCCTCTTTATAAGCTGATTAGCTCAGCTATTTGTTACATTAACCGAAAGCTGGCTGGCATGGCCGTCCCTTCCCACATGGCCTCCTGGACCCTAGCAACCTTCCCCGCTTCAGTTTATACAGCCTGCTTTACTAACCCACGTCCCATCATTCAGTTGCTCTTGCACAGACTGTTGGTGACCCAGGTCCCCTCCCTTCTTCCTCCCCACCGGGAAAGCACCAGCACTTAGTGTCCACTGACTGGGACCTCCCTGCATCCCGCCTCTCTGCTTAGATGGGTAAATACTGCGCACGCATGAGCCCCTTCATTTGGTTCCATTGTAGGGGAGATAGAGAGCTTACTTTGCCGATTATTGTAGAATGGGAGATACAAGGAGTCTGCAGACTGCCTGGCTCTGTCCGCAGGTCCCCAGCACCATGCAGATCGCTGCGAGGAGGCTCTGCCCACACTGTATCGTCCCATTTTCTTTCCAAGTCACACATACATGTGGCCGCATTTCGTGCAAATGCAAAGTATGCGAGGTTGAAATAAGATGAGCTCTTAACTCAGGGCTCGCTTCCTTTATGACGTTTGTAAAATAACGTTTTATTTAAAATCCCTCGGGCGTCACACCCATTGCATCCGATGCAGAGCGAGAGCTAGCAGAAGTGTGCGGGTGGTGACTCTGGGCTCTCGCCGCGGGTACGGAGGGCACCAGAAACTGGTTGAGACCGTGCAGACGGACCGCTGGAGGGAATCGCGGGGCCAGAACACAGCAGGATGTGGGGCGCCACCATGTGTGGGGCAGGGACACTCCAGCAGGTGACGGCTGAGCCCTGGGCCGTGTGGCCCACCAGTGTCTGAAGCAGCAGCAAGTCTGTGGGGCGGCTGCGTGTGCCTGTCCCACCCCTGGAGGTGCCTGGCAGGCCAGCGAGGCTGCAGAGGCGAGCAGGACCCAAGGGCGACTCAACGCCAAGCCACACGGCATTCCTGGTCAGGATTGGCCTCAAGTGTGCAAAACTGAAATTCTGTTTGCAAATTTGCAGAAGACATCTTTGCAGCTTCCCTCCACGTGTGTAATGAGAAGCTAATAAATGTTAATAAAGCGGCTCAAAAGGCACTCGTTACCTGGGGCATAATGTAAAGCTTATTTGCACATGAGGTTGCCAAAGCCCACAGGACGTCCTGGGGTTTGCAGAAGCAGCAGTGGGGCTGTTTTCCTCTAGCTCCTTGGAAACAGAGACACACGTCTACCGGGGAGGCGAAAGGACAGTGGAGCTGGCTGGGGGCGGCAAGGTGCACTGAGGCTGAGCTGTTGGTAGGCCCCAGTGAGCCGGCAGATGATCTAGTTCGCCCTGTCTCTCCCTGCCTGCCCACTGGGTGGAGCACGTGCCCCACAGTTACGGCAGGAGGACGCTCTGTGTCCAGAATTGCCTGCTGGACAAGGAAGGATTTAGCACTGCCCTCAAAAGAAAGATCTTCCAGATTTGCAGAAAGAAAAAAAGAAAAAAAAACAAAAACAAAAACTTCAGCCCTACAACAAAATCAGGCATCAAAGGAGACAGCTTTAGCCTGGCAAATAAGAAAATAAACAAGTACTTGAAATGGATGTTTTTCCTTTTAAATTTGTTTTTGCAAAGGGCTTTTCTTCCCTGAAAAACATGTGCCTTCATTTATAAATCCTTCTCAAGAGGAAATCTAATAATAACAAGGAGTTCCCACTGGGCTCCAGCTTATTTTATAATGTAAATATATTTCTACCCTCTAGAGAGAGTAACCTATGCTGAGCCAGGTACTTTGCATTTAAATTTGTGATTTTATTCACTTGTGTTTTTTTTTCTCTTCTTTTACCTTGAACAACCTCTCAAATCAAAGAGAAGTTTTAGATTCTACAGTCATATATTCACGGGCCTGGGGCTCCACAGTTGGTCGTATAATTTATAAAAAGAAGGTCACAAGATGCTTTGCTCGGCCGTGTCCTAGATCCCATCAGGAAAGTGGTTTGCCTGTCAGCAAGTCTCATCTCCTGAGCCCAAATGTCCATATTTTGAGAGAGCAGGGCTGTGTACCAGAGTGGAACAGCTCGGCCACACTTTCAGTCCTCAGCCGCATTTCTTATAATATATACATTTTTTGGCCTCTGCGAGCTTCTGCTTCCTCTATGTGGCAGATTTGAAGTGGCAACTGTCAAGGTGTGACTCTAGGGTGTCCCTCAGAGGTTCCTGTATTCAAGCCTTGGTCCCCAGCTATCAGGCTACTGCGATGGGGTGGAGTCTTTAGGAGGCAGGTGAGTGGAAGCGAGGTCACAGGGGGTGTGGCCTTGGGGGAAATCTCAGGGCCACCCCTTTCTCAGTCTCTCTTTTTGCTTCCTTCTGCCACTACACACCGTGAGGTGCCACTTTCCAAATCAACAGGCCCAGTGGGCCGTGGACTGTCAAAATCAAACCTCTCCTCCTGTGAATTGAGTATCTCAGGTGTTTCCTTACACACGGGGACAGAGGGCTGACAGCACAGCAGAGCCTTGGATGCACCTCCTGCTGAGAGGTGGTGTCAGTGCCCACCGCTCTGGGACCTGGATAGCTTCTGTGACCGACCCTCTGAGCCACAGGAAAGTGACCTGGGCCGCCCCGAGCATGGGCCAGCCCCGCTTCCCATCGGGAGACACGACACAGCCTCCCAGAGCCCCAGTTGGTCCAGCCGCCCCAGGCTGCCAAGGGGAGGAAGCTGAAGCCCCCCTTCTTCTAGACCCCTGCTCTAGGCCCTCCCATCAAGGTCCCGGCCGTGGGAATCAGAAGTCCCCTGACCTGCCCCTTGAATTCCTGATCCACGCTGCCCTAAACTGCAACGCAGCCACACCCTTGGGCTCTGGGCAGCACTTAGCACCCCTGTGCCCGGGAGCGGGGGGAGTGGAGCTGCAGTCAGAGCTGCCCAGGCACATGCTCACAAGCAGCCCTTCGGCGGCTCTGTCACTTTGCTCAGTTTCCCGCGGAGCCCAGATGTATCATGTATAGGTACAAATTAACTATGATGAATGGGATTGTTATGTATGTCTAAAATGTACCAATAAATCTTCTTGGTTTAAAAGAAAAACAGAAAGAGGGCACATGGACTACCCTGTGCTTGGGGACGACCTGGTGTCCCTCACAGCTGGCCAGTGTGAGGGCCTGCAGGCGCAGCGACTGCAAATCCTCTGGGGCCCCCGGCGGCCTGTTGCGGACAGCCCCTAAGCCCATCCTGGCTGGCACCGGCGCAGAGCACGTGTGTGATCCCCGGCGACGTGCTGCCCCTGCATTCCAGGGCATCCCAGGAGTTAGGGGCAGTGCCCCGGCTGCTTTTCTTTCTTTTTTTCTTCCTGTAAACCTGCCCGACTCCTCTACTCGACAGGCACCAGGCGCCTTGGGACCAGGCAGGCACACTGGGGCTGGAGGGAGCATTAGGAGCAGCTGTCGAGCTGCCAGCCTGGCTGAGAACCTCTTATGCCTGCCCGCCCTGTAACCTGATCTTCACAGGTATTTCGGGGTCACTTATCATGGGGACCTCCTGGGGCCTCCTGAGCATGGGTAGCATTAGTAAATAGACTCTTCTCAGCATTGTGGATCCGCAGTCCCAAGACGTGTCACCCACTGTCCCTCTGCAGCACATGCCTTGGGGCATGGATGTCCCATGCTGTCATACCTGTCTTGGGCTCAGCGGCTCTCCATGGAGGGAAGAAAATGTACCAGCTCCTGAGGGTGAGGACCTACCCTAGGCGTGACTCTCGGGCTCTGGCTGGTGGCCCAAGGGCCATGCTGGGGGAGCACAGGGTTCTGCTGAAGGACTCTGGTAGCGTCTGGTTCCTAACAGGACTCTGGAGACTAGCAGGTGTGGCCAGGAATGGGACAGGTATCTGTGAGGAGGTGCCCACCCCGGGGTACTCGGGAACCCTTTGAAAAAAGCAGGAAGCACTGAAAACAGAACCTAAGACAGCAAAGGGAAGGAGAGAGGCAGATGCAGGCATGACCAGGCCAGGTCCCAAGGAAGGTGGATGGCCCCAGGACCCCATGCAGCCACCCTCAGTGCCCCTCAGAGGCCAGGCTCCCTCGCCCCTGCTCTCTTCCTTTCTAGCTCACACCTTTCATCCCCTCAGATGCACAGCACTATTCCCAGTGACCCCACGGAGCCCAGGCCCAGGCTTCTCTTGCCAACCTGGTCTGCAAGGTGCAGCTCCCCTCCACTCTCCCTGGGGGACTGGTCAGCCTCAGAAGGACACATCTGCATGGCTTCTGTCCCGGCTGGCTTCCTGCCACCTGCAGCATAGTACGGGGGACAGAAGGACAGTGAGCAGGCAGCTCTCATCTTGCTGGCCAGGTGTGTGTCAGCGAGAGGCTCACAGGCCACCATGAGGACGCAGCGCTTGTCGTACATCTGCGCCGTGCTGGTTCTGCAGACCCACTTCCCATAGGCAGTGAGACAGCCAGCCCCATGTCCCCAACCGAGCTTGCTCCTCAAGCTTCCTCTTCCAAGTCTCTGTAGGCTGTGGCATTTCCATGGTAGAACTTTACTTTTGGGATGGTGACTGTGGAGTCCAAGATTGGGCTCTGGCTCAGGGCAGCACTAACCAAGAGGGTGCCCTGCTCCAGCCTGCAGGGTCTGTCTGTGATATTCGAAAGGAGCTTTCAAGGCAGCCCTCTGCTGTGTCATCATCTACACACCTTGTGCATTGGAAGTAGGACTTGATGAACACGGCAGAGCTTGGAAACCTTAAGGTGTGGCCTGTCAGGCACCCAGGCTGCCTGGTGGGATTAGAAGCCTCCTGCCTCGGCCTGGCTCCAGGTCAGGCTGGCCACTGTCTGAAGTGTTGCTTGGGCCAGTCAGGGCCAGCGAGGTTCAGGAAGAAGCCTGCTTGCTTTTGGATGCTCATGGTGATGGGAGCTCTGGGCACTGGACGGAGAAGACATGGACCTCTACGTGTGTCCACAGACTATCTGGCCATGACCACCCCCCATGAGCACCTCTCTTCTGCCTGCTGAGGGAAGGATTCTCTTTCTGATTCTTAAGCAAACACTGAAAACAACTTTTTTTGGCCAAGAAAGGAATTTGCAATTAACCATGCTCCTGACAGTAGCTTTAGATTTTCGATTGAGAAGTCAACTCACATCCACATTAGGAAAAAGGTCTACATGTTTTACACGGAACTGAGTATCTTTGAGTTGGCTTACGAGATAGTTTTTGAAGCTAAAATTCTGTTAATTTGGCTGCCAGAGCTCTGATGAAATCTGTTTGCTCTTTGGTCAAATTTTGTAATATTCAGTGGCTTTAAGGCCTGTCTGCAGCAGTGGTAAGTAGAGCAAGGCCTCCAGGTCAGCAGGGACAGGAGGCCCATGTGGGGGCCACTCGCTCACCTGGAGCACATTCAGTCAGCCACCAGCATAGCTGTGAGGACCTGGGTTCAGGAGGATGCTCACAGGGGACAAGCCTGGCCCCTCCCCCAGGAGCCTGGTCTCTGACAACAGGGACCCGTAATAAATCACACTTTCCAGAACTGCAAATGAGGAAACTGTCTCCAAAGAGATGGCCCACAGAGAGGAGGCATTGGAGCCTCAGGAGGGGCAGGAGTGGAGGGACCCAGGAGCCTTGGGAGGAGTCAGGGAGACAAGACTAAGGTTGACCCCGTGAACCACCAAGAGCCTGGGCCCCGGGAGCCAGCGACAGGACAGGACTTGTGGACACAAATCTCCAGCTGCCAGCACGGAGTCCCGAGGCTGCCAGGGCGAGGGCTCATCCTCTCCCCATGAGGAAGGCACGTTCTGGTCATCCCTGGGTATTTTTCACATCTGGAGAATGACCCAGTTTGAATATATATATTTTTTGTATGTGGCTGTTGTGATTATCTGGAGATAAACCGAGGGAACGGTCTTCCCAGGGAAGTGACACAATCAGCAGCAAGAACAGAGTCTGTTTCAGATTGATTCTTGCCTGGTAAGCAACTCCGGGGAAGGGTCAAATGCTTCTTAACACTGTAATTGAAGAAAGAAAAGCAGAGCGCATCTTGGTGTGACTCAACCTAAAGACTCTGGAGCTGGACTTAGGCTGCTGCGGACCCTGCAGAGGACTGGGGAATCCTAGGAGGTGCCTCGAGCTTCAGCCACCTCCTGGGCGGGCAGTGGGAGGTAACTGGGCAGGGCGCAGGCTCTATTAAAGCCTGGAGAGGGGTGCAGGTTTGTAAGACAAAGGAAAAGACCCTGGGAAGAGTCCACCCCCCACAACACACACACAGGGCCATTCTGACACATGCAGATGCACACGGAGACTCAGAGATGTGGGAACACACAGAGGCACAACCAGACCCCACGCACAGAAACAGAAATACAGAGACACACAGACACACAGACCCCTGTAGAGCTGCCCACACACCACACGCGCGCGTGCACACACACACACACACACACACACCTGTGCTCTTAGGGAGAGCGGGGACTTTCTGCCAAAGGAGGGGTGGCCTGGCTTAGGGCTGTTAGGCACCAGCTCTGTAGTACAGCTAGGCAGGAGGGACCTCAGGGAAACACGATTATCCACTCCTGGCCCTCCTGCAAGAGAGCTGGCACCAAGGTAGGAACGCTGCTGCCGCGGATAGTTTGCAGATGAAAGAGACCCTGGAATGAGCTCTTGCACCTCCCCAGGGCCCTGCCCCACAACATACCCTGGAGCGTCCTTAGACATGTTTTAAGAAGTAAGGACACCTCCGTGTGGGGTTACGCAGTGCATGATACTGCTATGCAGGCGCGGAATTTCTGGTAATAAGCTTGGACAGGCTTAGCGAAAGCTGTCATGTCCAACATCCAGCAGAACGAATCTCCGCATGCAGACCAAACCCTCTGAGCATAACGGATGCCCAACAACAGCACACTGTAATTACAGGTGGGCTCTGGAGACGAATAATTAAGGCCTTTGATGAGAAGGAGGCCTCCCACTTACGAGGCCTAGAGTTTACAACTTGTGTCACCAGGAGTCTCCTCTCCCTCCACCGTCTGCCTTCCAGTAGCACTGAACATCTCACTTTTATTTGACGAGGAGTCCCTCTGGTTGATTTTCTTAATTAGATTTTACCGAAGGATGAAAGTTAGAGTTTGCTACGCACAGCCTGGGAAAGAAGCACCTCTGTGCCGAGCGCAGGACTCTGACATAAAAGCTACACACGTGGAAAGCATGTGTGAGGAGAGAACTGGTTTCTAACGACGCCTGGACCCATGGAGGATAAGTTCAGAGGGGCCCCGTGTCGTAAATATAAGTGACAGTCCTCATCCTCCAATTGGATGTGGGTGGACCTGGAGTACGGAACAAGACACCCTCGCCATGGCCTTCACTCCCTGGTTACCCCTCCAGGGTGGCCTCAAAGACCACCCAGCATCTGCATTCCTGGACGGAAATGAGAGACCGCACTGGAACAAGTGGAGTCTTCCTCTTAGAACATGTTCCCCAAAGGAGAAATTGCTCTGATGTCAGAAATATTTGATGCTTTTCTTGAGCAATTAATTTGTTCAAGTCACACGAAAGTATAAGTCCTGTTTCCACTTGAGCTTTCAGAAACCCTGCACTAAACAGGCTCACCTCTAGCGGGGTTCGCTATTTGACAGCACGTCCCCAGCACACCAAGGCCACATCTGGATCGCCGTTCCTTTCACGGCCTGATGCTCTGCTTGCCCAGATGTCCTTGGCGATTTTTATATTCTGTTTGGTCTCATTGAGTTGCAGGTATTTCCATAAGCTGCCTTGAATCATTTTTGGAATAAAGTAGAACATAAATAAGTAAATCAAGACATGCTGATTGCAAATTAAAGAACTCAGGCAGTTTAACCATATAATCTAAACTAATGCAGTAAGATGAAAACCAAGAACACAGGTCATCCATTCAAAAGCACAAACAAAAAAGCAGTAAAATAAGCAAAAGATAAATTTATAGCCCTGGCTGACGGTCCAAATACAACCACTTTCTGTCAGACCACAGTAATGTTCCCGTCTTCCTCTTTTGAAAAAATGTCCAACCCTTGAAAGCTTCCGGGTCCTCCACAGAATGAAACCTCATGGTCCTGTCTCCCACAATTCTCTTGACCTCTCCTGACCTCTTGCCTTGCAGCAGATTGAATTTTCCCATTGCAATTGGGTCTTTTCTGTGAGCTTTAATACACACTGGATCTGTCAAAGGCAAAATATTTTAACAAGCATCTTCATGCAGTATCTGTTATTTGATATGTTATTCACGATGCATACCATAGATGCCAGACATGAGGCAGGCAGAGCTGAGATTGCCTTTGAATAGCTTCTAAATAGGCACAGCAACTACATATATAAACTATTTCTTTTCCAAACACCTGGAATCTTTTCAGCATCTCCGTCAACAGACTAACGGTCTGTTGAATCCTAGCAATTATACACCATGTTACGTAAAGAGACACCTTTATCTTCTGTATCTTCTAAATATTCAAGGACACTAATCCCTAAAATGAACGTTAAGTCTTATATTCAACCAGAACTGACCCATGTCGGAGAAATGTGTTCGGTTTCTGTTACTGTACCAAATACCTGAGACAATCAGTTCATAAAAGGCAGAAGTTTTTGGAGTTTCAGTCCATATTGGCTGGCCTGTTGCTTTATGGCCTGTGGCAACAAGAGGACATGGTGGGACAAAATCACTTAGCTCGTAGCCAGAAAGTGAAAGAGCCAGAGAGAGGAAGACACAGGTCCCACAGTCTCCTTTGAGACACCTTCTCATGACCTAAAGACCGCTCCCCTGGGCCCTGCCCCCGAGGGTCCCACTCTGGGGACCCAGGTTTTACCACACGGCCCTCAGGGACACTTGAGGATCCAGTGACAGCAGGGAAATGTTAGTAAAGCATCGTTTTAATGGACCCACATACATCTATATTTTATTCAGTATTTTTGGAAGAAATGTCAACTTCTCAGGCCAGAGCTGGACCAAAAGCCCAAGACTGGTGCCGTGACCAGACACACTGGAGTTGGCAGTCTGAGGAAGGTGTGAGGAAACGAAGCCTGCGGTGTGGCTTTCAGGACAGGACCGGGAGGAGCCGTCCTTGGGCGCTCACCAAGTGAAAGAAGAGTCTAATCACTCTGCAGAACGAGGGCCACGGGTGAAGACGGACTGGTTTCAGTCCAATACAAGAAAGGATTTCCTAAGCATTACACGTGCTCCCAAGTGGAGTAAGCCACCCTGGGGAGTTGAGCAATGTCCCTGGAAGTGTCCGTGTGGACACTGGACAGCTTCCATCGGGCGTGGGCAGCACCAGGCAGAGGCAAAGATTTCTCTGGAGTGTCACATCCTCTGTTTGTGGTTTGTTTGAGGGTGAGACCTCCTGTTTTATTGCATCTTATTTTCTGCTGTTAAATAGCGGAAGGTCCTAGCCTCACTGATCTGTTCACTTAGGTTGGTCATGTAAAATTGATGACTCTCAAAATAGGTATTTGACCTTTAGAACATGTTATAGCTTATATCTAGATTTTCCCCCAATGCCTCATGTGGTCGTAGGTGGGGCTTTTCACAGGTGGCTGCATCTAGGGTATGTGAATGTGTATTAAGGATGTGGCACTGAGATTAAGGGTGTGTGGTACTAGATTAGTCCACTAACTGCTCTTCCACAGCTCTGGTTGTAGGTAATGGGACGCCGCGCCCTGGGTGCGGGTGGCACCACCCAAAAGGCTTGTAGCCTGGATGGAATGAAAGAGAAAGGGAGACTGCTGCTGCTGCCTCCTGCCTGCCCTCCCATGAACTATTTCTCCTCTGTGATGCCCCTGTGCCGTGCCACTCTGCTTTGGAGCCAGCCGACTGCGGACTGACACCTCTCAAACTGTGAGCTGAAATAAATCTTCCCTCCTTTTACTTTGGGTCGTGGGTATTTTTGTCTCAGCTATAAGAAAAGTAACAAAGACAGAACAACTGACTTAAGTCACATGGTCTGGGATTAACAAACCCACATGTGCCATCGTGTCTCAGCATGGTTCCTGGGAACAGCAGACCAGCCAGGCATGGGGAAGAAAGATGCTGGGATGCATCCACTGTACAAGCGCAGCTGAGTAACTTCTCTCAGATGTGTTTTTATAAGATATTTCCAAATGCAGCAGAGTTTTGCATGAGGGTTACTTTTATCTTAACATAGGCCCTTGTAATAAAGTTGTGGAATCATGCTGTAGGCAAGGTCTTAAAGCATAGGTCACCAGATGTTGCAGAAATAATCTGGCAATTATGAAAGCCCAAGTTCCCATTCCCAATTGTTGTTCTCAGGTCTTTTGTGAGAGATGAAACATGATAAAATAGCATTAAATGCTATTTTAAAATAGTCTCTAGTTTGTGGTTTACAAGAAAAAGTTTCTAATTTTATTAGAAGAAAAGAAGGCTTAGGTTTTTAGAACATATTTAATGAACTAATAGATTTATTTAGAAGCAATGAAGGATTTCAAAACATATAAAAAATAGACCTTTCTTCAGTGCCCATCATGAAAATATACAAAGAATACTTGAATATTTGCGGGATATTTATACACTTTTTAGGCTGGGTTGATATTAATTCAGACTGGAATGTTTAAAACTTAGGACATTCATTGTAAACCTCAGAGTAACCACTAAGAAAATGACTAAAAAGTAGACCAAAAATTGAACATTAGAAAAACTAAATTAAATACAAAAGAAGGCAATCATGATGAAATTGAGGAGTAAAAATATATGACATATCTAAAACAAACTTTTAAATAAAAGAAAGCCCTTTCTTATTAAATGTAAATGGATCAAATTTTCCAATTAAAAGTCAGTGATTTACCTAATGGATAAAGAAACCAGTGTCAATTGTTTAGTGTCTACAAAAGACTCGCTGTAGATATAAAGATATGGATGGGTTCAAAGAGGGAGGAAGGAAAAAGATATTTCAAGGAAATGTTAACTAAAAGAGAGCCTGAGTGTTTACACTAATGCAAAACAAAATAGACTTTAAATAAAAACAAGAGACAACATTGTATAATGACAAAAAGATAATCCACAAAGAAAATATTGTAATCATAAACCTGTAGTCACCTAAAAATAGAACTCCAAAATATCTCATGCAAATATTGAGAGAATTAAAGGAAGAAAGAAATAGTCCTATAATAATAGTTGGAGATTTTAATACTCCACTTACAGTAATAAGTAGGTCACTGGACAGAATCTCAATGAAGAGATAAGCTGAATGATAATATAAACTGACTAGACTGTACAGAACCCTCCACCCAACAACTGCAGAATACATATTCTTTTCAATTACACAGAAAACAGTCTTCAGGATGGTCATGTGATAAGACAAAACAAGTCTCAGTACATTTTTAAAAATTGGAATCATGTCATACAAAGCATATTCTCTGACTAAAATGGAATGAGACTAGAAATTAATAACAGAAGGGAAACTGGTAAATCATAAATAATGTGGAAATTGAACAATACATTCTTAAGTGCCAGTGAATCAAAGAAAAAAATGTAAAAGCAGGCCAATGCTTAGGCTGTGGCATGGATTCTGGTGGCTGCTTTTGACCAGCTCTATAGTGAGAATTGGGCACAAAAAGCAGATGCGAAACAACTGCAGTTTCATCAGAAAGGAAGTACCTTGAGATTAATTAGTCTTAATTTCAGCATACCACAAAGTCTTAGGACATGAGCAAGATGAAGAGAAATTTTCTGACAGTATAACATATATGACCTCTAGTCCAACTGCTAGTGGAATCCTTGAACCCAATAGGAAACTCCTGAGCCTGGCCTTTACTATTTGCATTCCTATCAGCATTCTGGTCTTCCGAGCTCCGATCAGAATCTCCCATCAAACCTACAGCATTCTAGGACTTCTCTAGCCAGTACCTACAAACCTTTCCAATTCCTCCCTCAATCTAGTTCCAAAGGCTTCTGACCACGTGATCAGGTATGTCAGAGAAACAACCCCATTCCTGGTACCAAGTTTCTCTCTTAGCCAGATTTCTTGTCACTGGGAGAAACTACCCAATATCTGCAACTTAAAGGAGGAGAGGCTTATTCTGGCTCACAGTTTCAGAAGTTTCAGGCTATGGTCAGCAGGCTCAAATGCAGAAACAGTATGGTGGAAGGGCCTGGCACAGAGAAAAGTTGCTCACATTATGGTGACCAGGAAGCACAGAGAGAAGGGAGGAACCAGGTCATGCCTCCAGTGACACACTTCCAACATGACCCTGCCTCCTCAGAGTCCATTCAGCTACTGAACTCATCAATGAGTGAATCAATTGATGAGTATAGAGCATCCATAATTCAATCACCTTCCAAGCATATAAGACTTTGGAGGATATTTTAGATCTAAGTCATAACAACTTAACTTCTTCTACAAGGCCATGATTACCTTCATAACTGAAGCCAGACAAAGACATCACAAGAAAAGAAAACTGCCCACCAAAATTCTTTACAAACACAGGTACGAAAATCCTCAACAAAATATTAGCAAAGTGTATCCTGCAGCATGCTTGTCTTAGTTACTTTCTTTCTTGCTGGGACAAAAGACCTGACATGACACAACTTAGGGAAGGAGAGGTTTATTTTGGCTCACAGTTTGTAGAGGTTCCAGTCCATAAACTCAGTGGGCTCCAAGGCAGGATGGCATAGCAGAGGGACATGGCAGAGGAGAAAGAGCTCACAGCATGGTGGCAGGAAGCAGAAAGAGATCAAGAGCAGAGGGAAGAAGATAGACCTTCCAGGACTTGCCCTTAGTGCCCCACCCCCTCTGGTAAGACTTTACCTGCCAACATCACATTGCGCTATAAACTCATCAGGGACTAACCCACTGATGAGTATCATGCCCCCATGATCCAATCACCTCCAAAAGCCCCACCTATGAGTGCATGAGGTTTTGGGGAGACATCTAGATATAAAGCATAATAATGTTCAGTATATTATGTACCATGACCAAGTAGGATTTATCTGCCAAATGCAAGGGTGGCTCAGCATAACACAGCCAATCAATACAATTCATAATTAATAGAATAACAGTAAAAAAGAAACAAACATACAATCAGTTGATGCAGAAATAGTATTGGAAAAAAAATCCAACCCTCTTTCTTGACAAAAGCACACACACACACACACACACACACAACTCACTAAATTAGAAATAGAGGCGACTTCCTCAAAATGATAAGTGGCATTTATGGAAAATTCCACAGCTAACAACACAATCAACAGTGAAAAAAGGAAAGCTTTATCCTTAATATCAAAGCGAGACAAAGATTTCTTGTTCCTGGATTTCAAGGGTGTTGCCACTTATATTTGACATTTTACTGAATGTTCTGCCCAGAGCAATTAATCAAGAAAAAGAAATATAAGGCACCCAAATTATAAAGCAAGAAATAAAAGCTATTTCTATTCACAGATGGCATTGTGTTAAAATAGAAAATGCCGAAGAATTCTCATAAAATTATTGGAGCTAATAAATGAATCTGTGAACTGCAGGTCAGTAGACACATGAAAATAAGTAATATTTTGTATACTACCAATCAACATCTGAAAAGGAAATTAATAAAACAATTCCAGTTACAAGAGCATTTAAAAGAATAAAACAGTTAAAAATAAACTAAGAAGGTACAAGATTTATGCTCTGAAAACTGTAAAATATTGTTGAAAAATCAAAGAAGGCCTAAATAAATGGAAAGGTATAATTTATTCATGGACTGAAAGACTTAATCTTGCTAAGATGGTCATACTTAATATTGCTGAGATGCTCATACTCTCCAAATCAATCTATAGATTTGATGTAATTCTTATCAAAATTCCCAGTAGCTTCTTTTTTTTTCAGAAATGGAAAAGCCAATCACAGTGTTTACACAGAATTACAAAGACGTCCAAGTAATCAAAACTATTTAAGATGAAGACAAAGTTGGAGAACACACAATTCTCAACTCAAAACTTACTCTAAAGCTATAGTAATTTTTAAAATGTAATATGGATATAAGGGTACATCATAGATAAAGGTGCACGTGAGATCACAGTCTTATAGATCATGGATTATAATTAGGACTGCAGAAATAAATCCATGCTTACACTGTCGCTTGGTTTCTTGATTTCTTGTCACTCGGAAAGAGAGCCAAGATCCTTCAGTGCGGAAAGAACAGTCTCTTTAACAAACAATTCTGCGGTAACTGGGGATCAGTGTGGTAGAGAGTAGCTGGGATCACAGGTGCTCAGCACCGTGCCTGGCTAGCATTGATATTTTCAGTACTTTTAACATTGTCTTTCTAGTACACTCACCTTGCGTTTCATAGGCACAACAACCTCCCTTAAAAAAAATTAACAATTATCTTATGTATTGGTTTTCTTTCCTTCTCATTAAAAAGCAACTTTAAAATGAAAGTTTGCTCACAACCAAAAGAACAGCAGGCATAAATAAGTTTGGCAACGAAACAAATGACTACGGCAGCTCGGCTGGCGGCAGGAGATCAGGATAACGCTGCGCCTCTTCAACACGCGTCTTTGAGGGAGCCCCGGCGATCCTGCTGAAAGGCAGGCGCAGGCGCAGTGGGCTGGAGGGAGCCTGGGCTGTGCACTTCTAGGGAGCTCCAGGCACAGCTGGGCCGGGTGAGCACTGGGAGGGACCAGCTGCGAGCGGCAGGAATGGGGCCGCTGGTCCAGGAAGCTGGTGGGCACAAGCCTGTTGGGAAAGCATCTCTTCTCCTGGCTTATGGGTTCCACCTGGGGTCTGCTCAGCTCCGAACCCCGTGCTTTCCCACCGCACGTCTAGGAAAGCCAGACACACGGAGCTGACATGTAGCCAAGGCATCTGTGGACGGCATCCCTGCCCCAGGTGCTCAGGGCAATCAGCAGAGGGAGACCCCGGTTTCCAGGGCCAGATCTGTCCTCTCTGGCCTTCTGACAAATCAGTCATTGCAAGTTCTGCTAAAGCTGAGAGGCTTCATCCTTTCTCCCTAAATTGTTTTGTCTTGGGCTTCTAGACTTCCTATGTAGTTTCTAATTCTTTTCATCACTATCATTTTCTATAACATCCTGGTGTTTTTCAAGCTAATCGAAACTGAGAAGACATCTGAAAAGCTATCACAGTTAACTCTGTGGTCTGGGAAAATGATCTGAATCAAAGAACCAGTGAGAGACTGGGCTTAGGCCGACACTGCTAGGAGTCTGCCTGGCTCCCTAGGAGAAAGGTTGCTCAGGATTATAGAGCTTCGTTAGGTTCTTTAAGCCAGGCTGATCGTTTGAATTCACATCAACTGCTTTATTATGCTCAAAAATGCACACAACTTCTTTGGATCTCTAGTTCAAGAATCACTTTGATGTTTTATTTATTGATGCAAAAAAGTACTTGCCTTTCAAGTTTGTTATCTCTCATATCGATGGATTTTTTCAAAGTATTTAGCAAGCATCTCTACAGTACTGCATACCCTGTTTCAAACTGGCACAAGACTCTGAAGTGTAGTGGTGCCCCTGGGTGTTTCCTGCCATTTAGTTTCCAACTAATAAGGAAATACAGAGGTTGGCTAGAATTTGCTATGAACACAGCAGCATGCTGGAACACACTCAGAGGGGGCTCCTTAGAGAATGCATTTCATTGTCTCAAGGACTTTGTTTTCCAGGCCATTGAAATTATTTGTATTTGGAAATCAGAGCGATTTCTCATCTTTGACCAAATCTTTCATGAAGTCTCAACTTCCATGTTTATGAAATCTGTCTGTGACATCATTAAGTAGTTTCCGCAGTTAAAATAAAAATAGTAATTGCCAAGAAGAGACAATATAAGATGTAAACTATTTGGGGGAGGGAAATGTCTACTGAAGTTCATTGTTCATTTTTTAAAGCAGAGTTAGTCTTTTTTTTGCTGTTAAATTGTAGGAGTTGCTTGTGTGCTTTGGGTGCTAGGATCTTACCAGATTTAGGGTGCAAGTATTTTCTCCCACCCCGTGGTTTGCTTCTCACTATTGATCGTTTCCTTTGCTTTGTGCAGTTTTTAGTTCGATGTCATCCACTTATTTTTGCTTTTGTTGCCTGTGCTTCTGGAGTCATCTCCATGAAATCATCCCTAATACCAAGTTTACAAGGCTTTTTCCGATGTTTTCTTCTGTGAATTTTACAGGTTCAAGTTGCAGTTAAGGCTCTAATCTATTCTGAGTTCCTCTTTATGTGTGGTATAAGATAAGGGTTGCATTTCATTCTTTTTTCATGTGGTTTTCCAGTTTCCCCAAAACTTCTTGCAGATTAGATCGTCCTTCCTCCGTATGTAATTTTGGCAGACTCTTAGAAGATTTGTTGGCCAGTCGTGGGTTTTTTCTGCACTTTCCATTCTGTTCATTGGTCTACATGTCTGTCTTTAGTCACTATGACATTGTTTTGGTAACCGTGGCTTTGTAATGTACTTTGAAATCAAGGATAGCAATGGATCCAGATTTGTTCTTTTTCAAGGTGGTTTTGCTGGTTGGGGTCCTGTGTGGTTCCATACTACTTTTGGATTTGTGTTTCCTATTTCTGTGAAGAATAGCATGGGGGTTTTGGTAGGGGTGGCACTGCCTATGTGGAACCCCTTGGATAGTATAGACATTTTTGCAATGTTAAGGTTTTCTTTCCATGAACAACTGGTGTCTTTCTATTTATCTGTCTTCTTTAATGATTTTCACTAATGTTTTGTAGTTTTCAGTGTACGAGTCATTCATACCGTTCGTAAAGTTTATTCCTACAATGAAAAGTAACCTATGTAAGAGAAAAAAATATTTCCAAATCACATATTTGATCAAAGATTCATGTTTCAAACATACAGAGAACTCTTAAAACTCAAAAACAGGAAAAAAAACCCCTCAATTTTCAAGGGCTTTGAATAGGCACTTCTCAAGGGTCAAGGGCTTTGAATAGGCATTTCTCCAAAGAAGATGGGCAAATAGCCAAGAGGAATACAGAAAAGATGGCCAGCATCCCTACTAGCAGGGAAATGCAAATCAAAACCATGATGAGTTTTACGTCTTGTCCAGCAGGATGGCCCTTGTCAGAAAATAAAAGATGAGTGCCAGAGAGAGTGTGGAGATCTCAGAACTCCGGCGCATTGCTAGAGGAGGCGTAAAGCAGTGTAGCTGATGTAGACACCTGCACGAGAGTCCCTCGTAAAGGAACAGAATCATCAATCCCAACACCGGTGTAGACCCAAAACACCTGAAATCGGGATCTCAAAGAGGTATCTGCTTTCCTATATTCACTGTAGAATTATTTATAGTGGCTAAGACTGGAAGAAACCTGTGTCCCCAGCGGACGGAGGGGTAAAGAAAATGTGATACACACACAGCAGCATATTATCCAGCCTTAAAAGAGAAGGAAATCCTGGAATATGCGGTTACATGGTTGAACCCAGACGACACTATGCGAAACGAGGTGAAGCAGACCCAGGAGCAAATGCTGGACTCTTCCACTTCCATGTGACTGGGGGCACAGGGAGGGGAAGCTGCTCTTCGACAGGCCTGAAGTTTCTGTCGTGCCAGGTGGGAAAGTTCTAGAGTCACTCTGTACAACACCCTACCTGTGGTTGACAACACTGTGTCGTGCAATTCCAGAGTGATTCAAAGGGTAGATCTCGCACTTAGCAAAAAAAGTTTTGTTTTTTTTTTAACACATGGTGTGTCTTGGTGGTGGGGAGTTTTTGTATTGAAAATAAGCCTATCTGTTCTGTAAGTAATCTGCGAGAAGACAGAGAAAATGGAACATAGAAAATAGCTTGGAGGAAAAATATGCAATCAGTCTGAATGAAATGACCAGCTGCCACTCCTGCCCGCATGGCAAGTGATGCTCATGTAGACAGAAAGTGCTCCCGTCCCCCACATGGGTCTGAGCAGGCTGCTGCTCGCTCCTCTCTCTTCCACCTCCCACTCCACCCAGGAGCAGGTCTGCTGCCTGCTTGCACAGCCTGTGGATGCGTGGGGCCGGGGGGTGGGGGCAACATCAGGGGGCATGCACTGAAGACTGTGCCCACCTGCCGAAGGAGCCACCTCCAAGATGGGCTGGCACCAGGCCTGATCTGATGTGCTGGAAATACTAAGGCCTTATCTGAAACAATCATTCCAGCACATGCTTTCTTGGTCCCTCTAATAAAATCAGATATGAGAGAAAATAAAACCCAAAAGACCATCGTCCAAAAGGGGATTTATGAAGAGTCCTTCAGAGTTAGGTACCACCCTAATTTAGGAAAACCACCCAGGGCTGGTGCAAGGTTCCAGGGTCCGTGGCAGGAGAAGCCTTTGCACCTTCAACCAGAAGGGTCAGGAGGAAGTGGCTCCTGCGACCCAGAGGGCAGCTGTGGGGAAGGGGTGTCTGAGCTAAGCTGTAGCTCTGGCTGCTGGGATCACCTGCTGTACCCCTAGTGGCAGGAGGGGGCTCGGCTGCAGTTGTGGGGAGCGGGGAGGGGAGTGTGGACAGCGGGTCTGGAAGAGGTAGCAGAAGATAATCTCCCACTAGGCACTGCAGCAGCTTCTCCTGGGCTTTCCCTGGAGTCTGTCCTGTGGACTAAACTGCAGACAGACCTGCACATCTGAAGGGAACGGACTGTGGCCCGGCTCATACCAAGACAGAAGCAATGGCTGAATGTGTGACTCGGTGCAAACACTGGGAGAAATGATGGTGAGGCCACGTGAGTTCTCCTGCAGCACTCGCAGATAAAGCTCTGCCCGGAGGTGTCATAAGCCAGGCTCAGTGTAATAGTGTACTAGACCGATTCTCTGAAGTACAGCGGTGGCCTGAGAGAAGGGGGAGACATCAGAGTACACAAGGTTCCACTCAAAGGCTCCTCGTGTCCTGCAACGCTTTTCTCTAAGGAGCATCATAGAGTGCGTTAAAGATCTCCAATCTGACCTCAGGTGTTCAAATATTTGTCACTTGAAACTGCAGCATCCCACGTGTGCTTGTGTGTGCAGGAGGCCATCCTGAAGGCACCTCGGACCGGGAGTTTTTTGAGCCCAGAGTCAACCTGAATGTTAGTCTGAAGTCTTGGTTACATCCAAATTTTACCATCACCAAGAGCAGCTTTCTGACCCAACCGCTGATCAGCCCACTGCACCGTAAGGAAGCCTGGTGCTGTGGCCAATGTGTTTCCAGAAGTTCATGGGTTGGAAGCTAAATCTGAATTGCAGCAGGATCAGGAGGTGGGGCCTGGCTTGGAACCCTGGTGGATGGAACCTCTTGGGAGTGAGTGCCAGCTCTCACAGGACTGGAGCAGTTACCGTGGGGACAAAGCCCACCCGCGCTTTGTCTCTCTTGACACGTATTAGCTCATCCTCCCACTCCCTGCCACGGCCACGCTGGGCCCTGGCCAGATACAGGTTCCTGGCCTTGGGTTTGTCTGTCTCCAGAACTGTGAGCCAAATAAACCTCTATTCTTTGTAAATCACTGAGTGTTCAGAGTTGTTACAGTGATGGACTCAGACGACACCCAGCTGCAGCAGGCCAACGAGGTCTCAAGAGGGCCCTGAACTTCATGGTTCTTTCAGTCCTGGCATCAACAAGCAGCAGTGCCCACCTCTGACTGAGGAGAGACCTCCGCTCCTGCGTGCCTGCCGTGGGGTAGCATGAGGGAGCTTGCTCCAGAACATTCGAGGGTCAGCCCTACCTTCCCCAGGCAGCATCTTGGTCCTGTGTTCATATCGCTGACCCTCAAGCCTGCATGACCTAGAGAGAGACGGCTGTTTCTTCAAGGGACTGGGAAGTCACTGCGACCACTGCCTGGGAATTTAATTTTAGACATTCTTGCTAATGCTAACAAGACATGCCCGGAATACAGGTGGGTGACTCAACGACAGGCACCAACCTGTGTCAGTGATCTGAGCATAAAGTATGCTGGCCTGTGTCTGTAATGATTCGTTGCGTCAGGAGGTGGTACGAGATGTTTTATGCTGTCCCTGAGACACATACGCACATCCGCACTTACACTGTGTACGCGTTCCTATCTATACATTCGGAGGTGTGTGCCTGTTCTAAAAAGGACAGATGGTTAAGTCTGGGTGGGTATCCGTGAGTTTCAAATCTATTACTCTTATGATGAAATCACTGAGGTATTCTTTAGCGAGGAATTAGGTTTTTAACATGATTTTATTACTTCCTTTAAAGTGAGTATCAGTATTAAATAGATTTACATATAAAATGTATTTTGTGAAATTATTTTCGACCTCTGTTTATTAAACGTGGCAGATATTAAGTTAGCATTTTCATTTTGTATAAACCCCTCAGGTATGCACCACAACTTAGAATAGAATCTGAACATAAATCACGTTATACTGCATGCTGTCGTTATAACTTAACCCCGACCCGACGGCAACAGCACTTTGTACAGTCAGTTCTCACATCCAAGGACGGCTCTGCCTGGACCACACCTACCTCTGGTGACATCCAGGCACTCAGCCACTCTCCACTTCCCTGCTCTGGTCTCTACCAGCAATGGCACTTGGTGATCAGGCAGAACCGTCCGCAATCATCCAAAGGAACCGCGCCCTTCCAGTGACTCTGGGACGCTGACTCTGAACCAGCAGCCCTGAAGCTCAAGGTCAGGCCACAGCCGCGTCAAAGGCAGGAAGCAAACTGAGTCAAGCTGCACACCAAGGGTGTGATGACTTAATATAAGCCTCTGCCACACCGAGAGCAGGATCTCAGGGAGGAGCACCCAGGGACAGTCCCTACTGCCCTTCTGCACAGCCAACCACTCAAGCACCAAGCTGCCCCCATGTCTGACAGTCGGTGGGAGCCGGGACTCGGTTGCACAGAGGAAACTGCGCAGTAAGTGGGCACCTTCTGCCTCCTGCAGCATCTGACACCTGCAGTGGCCCTCAAATGGCTGCAGCTCTTGCCCAGGAATAGGATGCTTTTGCTATTTCCCCACCCACCCTGGTCTCCTGAGAGGGTAAACGAAGAAGCTGCTTGTATCCTGTCCCCACCCAAACCAGCAAACAGCAAACATCTCATCTCAACAACTGCAAACTAGTGTTGTAAAAGTCGTTTAAATTCCTTTGGAACCTTAATTGCAGATACTTTTCCACACGGCACTTCTGAAAGCTTTGATTCTCTCTTCTGTTGTAAAGATATCTCGGCTAAAGCCTGCACCCCTCCTATGTACATATCTGCACCCGCATCTCTTCTTTATCAGTACAAGGGTCTTGATCGCAGTCCCAAACCAACTGTGCACCTGACTCCAGGATAGAAACCTCGGGGACTAAGACTATCTCCAAGGAGGGTGGGAAGCGACTGCAGTCAAAAAGCAAGAAAGGTTGCAGCTTGGTGCAAGTCTCTTCCAAGCTCAACTCAGAAACCTAATAATTAAAAGGACAAAAATAAGAGGACCCAGCGCTCATCCCCGCTGCCTCCACCAAACACACCAGCCGAAACTCTCTGCAGACTTAAAGTGCAATTACTGCTGCGAACTCGCTGGGGCCAGGGATCAGGCTGGACGGAGTTCAAAGCAGAAACTTCAAACGGGCTGCTCATGACTCAGGGCGAGGAGGGCGGGAGAGGGGAAAGGGAGCAACAGCTCTTAGGCATTCAAGTGCATCAAAAGAATCAGTGTCTTTTCTTTTCATAAAGAAAATCTGTACATGGTAAGGAATCCTGGTTCAGAAAAATAGAACTTCCTAAAACCTAGCTGGGCGAGCCCCAGTGCAGCAGAGTCAGGAGGCCGGCTAGGGTTGCCAGCAGCGTGGGCTGGGCTCTCCTTCCTGGCGCCTGGCTGTGCTGGTCACCCCCGCCATCCACAGCCAGGTCCTCTGCTCTGGGCGAGGAGGAGGCACACTGGACCAGGGGCATCTGGTAGGACGTGGCCCTCTTCTCTGGCCGGTCCGGGCTAGACCCATCGCTGGGCCGCTGGCCATTGAAGAGCAGGTAGCGCCCCTGAGCATCCTGCTCCATCTTGAAGATCTCATACTCGGTGTGGGGCAGCTTGATGCCCAGAGCCACGCAGCCGTTGGTGTGGGTGACATCCTGCTGCACACCCACCTGCCAGGAGCCCTCTGCCCCACACTCATTCCCATTGAAGACGTTGAGGAGCGAGGCTGTGGCTGCATCCATGGGGGTGACCTTCATGTGATTCACTGTGGAGGAGAGAGGAGAGTCACACCAACAAATTGCAGGCTCTGTCTCACCACGGCTTCCTTCTCCATGGCCACCCTGCCCACCCACCCCACCGGCCATAGGGTTCTCTGGTGGGGAGTCCACCTGTCTCTGGGAAGGGCAGCCCCCCAACACTGTCAGCCGTTCATTCCGCATCCAGGAGTCCCACATCAGCAGATCCAACCAACCTTAGATCAAGAAGGCTGGAAAGCAAACTGATCGGCCCTGAATATGCACTGACCTGCTTGTTTATTCCCTGAACAATACAGCGTATTTACAGCCAGGTGACATTGCATTAGGAGAGACAGCCATCTGGGGCTGATGCTCAGTACACTGGAGGATGTATGTCAGGGCAAAGGCAGATTCTGCGCCATTTGGTGACCTCACTGGGGAATGGGCTCATTCCCTGCAGACAGGAAGGGACCACTGTATGCTGTGGGTGCGGCCAGCAGACACAGACTGTGTGTGGTGACCACACCTGTGGGGGTGAGAAGAAAGGGCAGCACAGCGACCACTCCCCATAAGGGAGCTGAAGATGATGACTCTTTAGGATGCAAATTATACAACAGAAACTGGAGTCTTATCTTATGAAAAGGTTCTGAGGCATCTAAAAGTTTTGCTGCCAAATATCTTGGCTAGTTAAAAAATATGAGTGAACAGAATGAATAGAAATCAGAACCCGCGAAGAGACAGTTTATTAACACGTCCTGTTGGTTCACTCATACCACATTATGCTGCTCACACTCGGACATGGGCCAGCCCTGCAGCACGGCGCTCTGTGAGGTGCCCCGGAGGCCACACTGTGCACGTCACACCCTGGGCCAGAGGGGACTCGCCAGAGACTGCCCTGCGTCAGGCATGGTCGTCCCAGGACCAGTGTTGGGAGCAAAGCTGCCTCCCCAGCAGGTGGGCTCCGAGCTCTCTGGCGGCTTCTCTGCGTTGACAGAAACATCCTATTGGCTGGACTGGTGTCACCTGAGACATCAGACCCCGGACCTCGGCTGCCCCTCTGCTTGGTGTGACAGGGCAGACACTTGGTTCATAAAGACACTCAAACATAAAAAACAAAACAAAACCAGTGGCCACAATTCTCCTTCTGAGGACAGCCATGCCCTGCCCCAGCCCCCGAGCTCCGGGTCGGGACACGGCTGGAACCTTCTTTTGCTACTCCCACCTCCCTGCTTGAGACAACCTCTCTCAGCCAGGGTGACTCCGGTCAGAGAAAAGGACTGTGAGCCCCCAGGAGCTGCTAACACCTGCTCCTTCTCCCCGCTAGGAAGCATCTGGTAGGCAAGCCCCCGAGGCACTCAGGACGCCACACGGTGGGTTATCCAGCTGCCTGCGTGTGTGGGCTCCGTGTACCCAAGGCTGCAGGCGGAGCTCCTGGATCCCACCAAGGCAGGGGCTCCTGGGGTTTCCATAGAGCAGGGCGGCAGAACTCACTCCCCACTCTCGGCCCAGCATCTGTGCAGAAGACAAGCCCTTTCTTCCCAGCTCTGCTCTACAATCTGTCCCCTAACTCTACCTGGGTGTGCGCTAAGGGGATGCGGCTTACCTTTGAACACGAACTCTGTGCCTCCCACAACCCTGGCAGACAGCACCCCGCGGCTATAGCGGCCCCGGGCGTAGATGGTGAAGGTGGGGTGCTTGCACACAGGATCTGAGTAGTGGTAGTAGTGGCCCTCCCAGGTGTGGTTGTTGTCGTGGAAGATGAAGTGGCGCGTGAGGAAGAGGACTTCGGGGCGCACCTCGCAGCGCTGGCTCACCCACTCCCCGTGCAGGCCCACAGTCAGGTCTGCCTTTGGAGGCAGCAGTGGGGGGTGGTGCTCGTCTGAGCGGTAGATGATGCGACAGGCTATGCAGGCGTGGTCGTGGTTCTGCGGCCAGGAGACAGACAGACAGCCTCAGGGACTTTTGTCTGCCCAAGAGACCAGTGCCCACAGAATCCCCACCCGTCCCCAAGCAGCCCTCGAGGTGTCAGGGAGCAGCATCTAGGTCACTAGCACTTGTGACCCACACCCCTGAGGGACAGGTGGAGCCGGGTCTGTGCACAGAGAGGACTGTGGTGTGTGGGTGCACACAAGTGCACACAGGTGTTCACTCAACAGTGGAGATGGCCAGCGCATCTCAGCTGTGCCAAACTCTAGAATCCTATCGGGTTTCAGACCGCAAGTGCTGGATGCTTGATTTCAGAAGGAAAGAGTGGCAACAACTCCTCGCTCCCCTCAGGATAGCAACTGTTGGGAATCCAGGAGGTAGGTGTTGGCGAGGGTGTGGAGAAATTGGAAACTTTGTGTCCTGCTGGAGGGAAGGAACAAGGACACAGCCACTGCACGAAATGGTCCTCAAAAGGCTAAGTATAAAATTGTCATGTGATGGCCTGGGCACTTAGCTCAGTGGTAGAGCGCCTGCTCCCCAGTGCAAGGCCCTGTGTTTGATCCCCAGCACCCCACCCTACAGGTTAAGTATCCAAAAGCAGAAAGCAGGGCTCTAGACAGGTATGCGTGCACTTCGGTCACAGCAGCCGGAAGGAGAAGGCAACCTGAGTCCTGTCTGCAAGCAAAACGGGAAGCAACAGTGGTGTGGACACACTGTGGAGAGCGGTTCAGCCCTAAAAGGACACCCGTCCCAGCAGAGGCTACGGATGGGTGCACCTTGGAGACATGGTGCTAGGTGCAACAGTTAGAGAATGATGTGCCCTGTCTGACTGAACTTCTACAGGCAGTAAAATTCGGACAGGAAGTAGCACAGTGGCTCCAGGGGCTGCAGCTGGCAGCGAGGAGGAATGGGTACTCTCAGGGCAGGGCTCGTCTTGCAAGATGAGGGTCCTGGAGACGGTACTGGTGGTGGTTGCACAACACAATGTAGCTGATAGCACAAACTGCATCCCTAAACATGGCTAAGATGGTAAAGTTCATGCTATGTGTATTTTCCTGCAATTATATTTTTTAATTAAAACATTATAAGGCACACTAGAGAAAACGAAAAGGCAGCTTTCTGTGGCTGTGGACAAGGGCTGTGCAGCAGTGGCAGGGACCCGGGAGAGGAGGGGATGAAGGAGACGGGGCAGGGGCTCAGGGAAGGCACAGGGTGCAGAGGCGGGTGCACAGCACGGCCTGCTGCTTGTGGTCCACAGCCTCAGAGCTCTTCCTGCCTCCCCGCACTCTGCAGAAAACCTACGTGTGGACATCTGGAGATCAGGGTCCTGAATACAGTGCTGACCCCTCACTGCCCAAGTTGCAGGGCACTGGGGACCAGGTGACTCTCTGCTGCTCTGTTCCCGTGGCTGATGCCAGCCCAAGGGGATCACAGGACACTGCTCACTGGAGCCACATGGCCAGCACCAGCTTGCTCGCCCAGCTCAGTGTGGCCTTGGCCCTGTACACAGGCTGGTGGTCATCACTCTGGGCGGGCAAACACTTGATCTCCAGCGTGCTACCACCAGCCCAAGGTCCCATCACCAGGGCGTGGGCTCCTGGCCAAGGAAAACTCCAGGCTCAACACAAGGTGAGGAGCTCACAGCTACGATTTCCAAGAAAGAATGTCTCCTTCTCCCACAGGGCTTGTGGCTGGCAGAGAACGATCTCAGAGGGCTGCCGTGGGCAGTGGAGGCCAAGTCCCCATGGGCCTGGGGCTTCCCCAGCCAGGAAGATCACAGTCCCTCGGCCCAGCAGGCTGTGATGGCACCAGCCAGGTCCCAAGGGCCACTGCTCAGCTCCCTGACTCACCACTGGTGACCTGCGGTAGGGTGTCCCTTTTTCCATTTCCTCTTCTTCATTTACGTGGCTGCCATCATCACACAGACTGTGAGACAACCACAAGACAGGAATGTGGGGCAGGTGGTTCCCACTCAGGGTGCCCACTGGATCTGCAGACCCCAGAAAGGACCCTTCCATGTGCTCCCCACCAAGAGATGCACTGAGTCACAAGGCCACCAAGCCACAAGCTGAGAACAGAGCGAGGAGCCGATAAGTCACAACATATAAGGTGGAAGACCTAAACTTTGAGACTTTGAGATCCAAAATGAGAAGGTAATGCGACACCCCTCAGGCCCAGCAGGCTCCTGTCCCCAGCAAGTGACCCGCCATCTTCGCCAAAGCTGCCCCGCCATCCTGGTTCCCAGCCCTGGTCGCACACTCTCTTAGAGAAGCCACACCAGACAAGACACAAATCACTGGGACTTCACAGACAAGACAGAACGACTCTTGTGCTGGCACCGAGGCCTGATGGCAACTGGGCCCCGGCCAAGTGCCCGGGTCAAGCACTGTGGCCAGCATGACCTGCAGGGACAAAGAAGCGCCAGGAGCTTGTGCTCCAGCAGGCGACAGGCGTGGAGCGCAGGGTCCCACATCACCTACAGGGAACTAGATGCTCTACCCTGAGCCCTGCCCTGCCCTATGTGGGCCTGGGCCTCCGGTCTGGATTCTGGGGGATCGAAAGCCTCAGCTGTGGTGGCTCAGTTCCCGGAAGGTGAGCGTCTGGGTCCCAGGAAAGGTATGGTTTCCCTGCGACACCAGTATTGGCTCGGGAACAGCTCAGAAAGCTGTCTGGGTGGGGAGCATGTGCTGTTAGTTCTCACGAGCCGCGCTTCAGACGGTGCTGCAGAGCAGTGCTCTCTGCTCCACAAGGAAAACGCTGCGCTCAAAGCAGGTACACGGTTGCACCTGCTAGTCCCAGAAGGGCCCCGTGAGTGGGTGCTCCAGAGAAGCTCCGCGCTCGGCGCCGGCAGGGCCTGGGATGGAGGGCTTCTGTGGCGTGGCCTGTTTTCCACCATGGGGACTCAGAGCAGTGTGCGTGGACCGGGAGGAACCTGCTCTCAGCCATGGGTCCTCCCAGATCCCTACACTAGTTGCTTGTTTTACTGTGGTAGAACGGCCCACCCTGACCATTTTAAGTGTATGATTCTGTGGCACCAACACACTCACAGTACTGTGTAGCTGCCACCACCGTCCCTCTCCAGAGCCCTTTCCTCCCCCGCTGACGCCGGCACCCCATTGCCTCCCCATCCCTGGAGCCCCCACTCCGCCTTCTGTCTCCCCGAATCTGACCGTGCTAAGTGCCTCACCGGGGTGGAGCCTACGGAGCCTGTCTTCAGGGGTTGGCGTGTTTCATCAGCATGGTCGCCAAGGTTCACCCATTTGCAGCAGGTTCCAGGGCTCCCTGCCTGTTTGAGGCTGAATGATATTCCAGGATATGTAGATACGGCTCCTTCCGTTTATCCAATCATCGGTTGGTAGACACTCGGTTGTTTCTGCTGTGAATGTGGTGTATGAATACCTATTTGAGTATCTGCTTCAGTCCTTGAGGTATGATTCCAGAAGTGGAAGAGCTGGATTGTGTGGTCAGTCTATGACTGATTATCTGAGGAACAGTGTGCCATTTTTCTGCAGTAGATATACCATTTCTACCAACAAAGCACAGAGTCTCAGCTTCGCCACATCCTCACCAGCACTTGTTATTTTCATCTTTTCTCGGAACAGCCACCTTGGTAGGCGACTCGGCATCCCACTGTGATTTTAATTTACATTTTCCTAAAGATTCGTGATATGAATACTTCTCTGTGTACTTATTGGCCATCTGCACACCTTTTTGCATTTTTCAATTTTGTTGTTGCTGTTGAGTTGACTAAGTTACTTTTTGAAACAACTCTTCAGGTACCATTAAGAAACCAAAGACGTAATAAGCAAGGGCGGTCCTTTTGGCTTGTTTGTGGATACTGTCAGCAAAGGGGCTATTTCGGACACCATCTACAAGAAGGTATCTGTGTTTTGTAGACAAGTTTAACAATTTTCCTGAAATTCTTACGATCTTTGGCTTGAACAGAAGTTTTAAAAGTCCTACAGGAACGACTCTGCAGAAGCATAAAGTAAAGCCTGTGTCTTGTATTGGCCCTAAGGCTTCTCTTTCCTAACATGCTTTTTTTACAGACTTTCAAGAGTGATGAATGGAAAGAGAAGTGCATGTGAAGTTTTTAAGCATGAAAAATGATTCACATTAGGAAACCTCATTTGCTTTATGGAATTAACCTTTTTCTTTTTTGGACCCACATTCAGATACTTGATCCTCATCTGAGAAGCGGCCTTTCCCAAGGCTCGCCGACTTGGCTTCCATATCAACCTGTTTCCCTGATCTCAGAGAGGACTATTTAACATCCGAGTTTCTGTGCCTGGACCTGAAGGTTAGCGGCACAGGGGCCAGAATGTGTTTCCTCTTTGCTACTTGGAGAAGCTATAATTCAGGGGTAGGAATCGTAGCTCAGTAGAGTGCTTGCTTGCCTACCATGTGGGTAGCTCTGGGTTCCACCACCAGCACATAGCACCCCCTCACACACACACACACACATACACACACACACGGACTTTAACTCAAAGGAGAAAAGAGAAAAAAGATCCCTAGTAAGCACCAGAAAGAAATCCAAGCTTATTCTAAACATGAAAACCAAGCCTTACACTTCTGAAGTGAGCTGCAGGGGTGGCAAGGAGTGGTGGAGTTTGCCTCCTCTGCTCCCCAATTCCTGCCAGGCTCTGGGGTGCCCAGTTCAATAACTGCAGCTTGTGTGTCAGGACACTACTACTAAGGGCCACGCGATCCTATCCTGAGCTGTCCAACCTCCCAAAGAGACCCGGGTCCCTTGTCCAGTTGAGGCCCACACAGTGCAGAGAGTAACTTGGCTCCAGGGACTTCAAGCCAAAAGTAGACTTGGGTCCCTAAATGTGAGCCCAGGTCTCGCCAAGTGCTACCCCTGACCCCATGGCTCTCGGGCCAAGGTCCTTCAAGAACAGATGCCCGCTATCAAGGGCTCCAGCCCCAGAGGAGGTCTTCCAGGGCTGATGACAGCTCTCTCCATTTCCTGCCAGTATTTATTTCTGGAGAGCTGGTGCGTCAGCAGCATCTGCTGTGTCCACTTGTTTCCATCGTCTTCCCAGAATGGAAGGGATGGCCGAGAGGCTTGCTGCAAACACAGCGGCCACAGTAGCAGTCTGCGGGTAGCACACGTCTATGCAGGCAGCTTCCTAGGAGCAAAGTGTTGTTTGGGAGAAGAAAGAGAGACAAAGACTGGGAAGTTCCTCGCCTAGGTTTTGCTCCAGGGGATCAAAACAGTCACATTCAGAAAGAGGCTGCAGCGGCCAATAGCCAGTGGCCTGGGTCCGAGCCTCCACTGTGTCTGCACTCTCTGCATGTTGGGTTCCCTCCTGCTGCAGATCCTCCCACCCACGCACCTTTCCTGGGTCCTCTTGGCGCCTTTCACACTGAGGCCAGGACTGGACAGTCCCCCTCTCATCACCCAGGTTACCAGGCAGAGCACTGCAGATCTCGGCCACGATGAGGTTCCCAAGGGTCAGACCGACGGAGACACAGCTGTGCAGGGGCGTTTCTGGAGCTGGCGAGGGAGGCAGCATCCAGCCCCCCAGGGTGGCCTCTTGTGGGAGAGACTTTTCAGATCTGGGCCTCAGGCCTGTGACCCTGGGCTCATTCTCATTGCCTAAAGGATCAGGATGACTCCACTGCCAGAGGACGTGGGGCGACCAGCTGTGGCCGCGCAGGTTGTGTCCTCAGGACGTCAGTGTAGGTACAAACATGGGTGGTGGGTGGCTGTCTGCCCTGCTGCACTGGACTGAATGTCTGTGTCTGCTCAGAATCCCCACGCTGACATCCTAAGCCCAGCACGGGGGTCTTGCAGAGGTGACCAGGTCCTGAGGATGGAGACAGGCAAATGGGATCAGTCCCCTTATAAAGCGGGGTGTGGGTCTCCCACTGTCTTCCTGCTACACGAAGTCCGAATGAGGAAGAGGCTGTGTGCCGGAAGAGGGCCACCTCCAGACCCCACTGTGCAGAAAGCCTTCTCTTGGGCTTCCAGCCTCCAGAGCTGTGAGGCATAAATGTCATTGTTTAGAAGCCACCAGCCCCGGGTGCTCTTTTGCACATCTGACGCTGGGCAAGGCGCAGGAGTCCTGTGTGGCACACTGCTCCAATGAGCCTGCTCACCCTCGCAGGAAGTGGTGCAGGGAACTCCGAGAGGCTCACAGGCACACTGCACAGCGACCCACAGACCCTTGCAACCATCCAGGAAGGGGCCTGGGCCAGCAGGGTGAGGGCAGGAGAGGGACCGGCAGACAGATGACTTCTAGCTGGAATGGTTTGAATGCATCCCCCAGAAGTTCACATATTAGAAACCCAGTCCCTAAATCCACAGGCCAGTGGCAGGGCAAGGAGGGACCTTCAGGAGGTCACCAGCATTAGACGAGGTCACGGGTGGGTCCTGCAAGGCAGTTAGTGGTTTCTAAGGGGAGGGTGAGGACCTCCACTAGTCCACTTCTGTCTCAGCCTGCAAGTTCCCTGCCAAGCTCGGATGCATCAGGAGGGCTTTGCCAGGTGCCAGTGCCCCACTCTTGGACTGCAGCCTCCAGAACCGGGAGCTCAGTAAACTTCTATTAATTATAAATTTCAGCTTCAGAGATTTTGTTATAGTAACAGAAAACAGTCTCAGACCTCAGCCAACAGAACGCCCTGTCCTAGAGTTAAGCAGGGGCACTTGGTGGCCAACAGAGCAACATGGCATTTCTGCAGGCAGGCTTGCTGAGAAGTTTAGAGTCCAGGAAGCGAGGCCCTCCAGGCCCTTCCTGCTCCTGCAAACATCAGTAATCCCGCAGAGAGCCATCCGGCCTTCTTGGTGCCTGCAGCCACGCACAGCAGATTCAACAGTCAGATGAAAAGGACCCTGCAGGGCTCCTTCTTCAGCAGAAACGACCTCACCATTGTTTGCAGCATAAACTTTGCATTTATTTTCACCTGACCACTTCTCCAGCTCCTGGAAGTTTTCATTCATTTAAATAATTGAAGTTGACTAATTATGAAATTAAATTAGATCTTCAGTGAATCCCAGGGACCCCTGGCTCAGCCCATTTCTTTGCCCCTTCTTTCCTCTCCGCTGCTCAGCTGACGCCCAGCACCAGAGAAGGGAGGCTGCTTTCCAAAAGGCCGCATTCCCCCTGGTGGGGTGTCCTTCTGCCCCTCAGTGGGTTTGGTCTTGCCTTTTAAGGGATGAAATATTTACCACTTGGATCATTCCTAAAAACACATCTTTCCTGGTCTGCCACTTCCTTAAAGCAACCTGCAGGTTGCTGAGACACTCTGGAAGCATCAAGAAAAACACTCATCCAGCTGGGGATCTGGCTCAGTGATTAGAGTGCTTGCCTTGCAAGCGCAAGGCCCTGAGTTCGATCCCCAGCACCACAAAAAAAAAAAAAAAGAAAAACACTCATCTGTATCTGCCACCAAAGTGCGCGCCAGCATCCTGCGGACAGCAGGTGTGGGACCCTGCAGACCTCAGCCACAGGAAACATCCACAAACGCAACGCTTTCAGAGTTGGACCCCGCATCTGACCCTCACAGCCAGCGCACCATTTACTGTCTCGGGGGACACCTGGACACGGATCTCTTCAACCTTCCACTTTCTTCCGTCTCTTCCCCACCTCCTAAGACCTTCACGCTGGGGTTGGGCTTTGAGCATAGGAATTTTGAGTGGACACAGACATTTAGTGCAGTGTAACAAGACAGACAGCTTCCACCACCTCTGCAAACCCCTTTCCCTACACTAACAGGAAGAGGAAGGACAAGATTGTACTCCCTCCCCATTCTGCGGACCTGTCACCCAGAAGCCACGCTGAGGACACATTTGGGATTCGCCACGCAGCCTGTGTCTTGCACCGGGGCCACCTAATCCAAAGTCTCTCTGACATCACCGATACCAGGAAGCCCCCGTTCACTTACATTTTTCATATATGATCAGCCATCTGTACCCATGCGTTTTGCATGTGAGGATTTAACCAACTGAGGATCAAAAATATTGGGAAAAAAAGTTGTGTCTATACTGAACACGTACTGACACTCTCTCTCATCGTTCCCTACACAACACAGCAGAGGAACTATTCACGGAGCATTGGCCTCACTGGAGGTGTGTGCAGTCATCTGAGACAGTTTAAAGAGCACAGGAGGACGTGTGCAGGCTCTACGCAAACACTGCCCTATCGTGCAGAAAGGACTTGAGCACACAACAGACTTCGGTACCGAGGTCCTAGGACCATCCCCCATGGACACGGGGACATCTAAGGAGGCCACGAGAGGCGCCTGCAGGACCAGAGCACCCCCTCTCTGCAGGGCTGGCTCCTCGGGGAGCTGCAGGTTTGCCGGGATTGAGGATTTAAGATGTGTAGCCTGGGGAAAGCTGGCTGGTTTTCAGACAACCCCTTCGATTTACAACCCTTCGGCTGAATCAGAGCAGGGTTTTGGAGGAAGACCAATTCCATCTGCTTGCAGGTCAGTTCCTGGAGCTCTGGTGAGTCTAAAGCACGTGGAGATCATCTGCTGTCAGTGCCATTTGATTTCATCACTGTAAAGCATGAACGCGGCCGCTCATCCTTCCGCTGCAGGGCTTGCGCGACCCCGGCAGTCAGGGGTGCCCGGGTGAAGCTGCCCTTGCGCAAGGCGTCTTCTTTCAGCGGCCTTGATTTCTGTTCATGAAAAGTGGCCAATTTCCTCTGAAAGAAATCCCCACACACCTGAATCTCTGCAAACATAATTTATTTGCCAAAGGACTCGGAACCTCATGGCAAAGCAGCATAAAGCTCAGAAAAACGAGCTGACCTGAAGTTTCTATTTTTACCTGGTATCCTGTTTCCACAGGGGCCGAGGCTAGTGGTTTCAAACTCAATTTAGCATTTAAACTAATTTTCAGCCAGGTCTCAATGGACCAGCAATTAGAGAGCACAGAGTTCAAAGGAGGAGGCCCCACCCTCCAGGTAGCCTCGGCATCTCTGAAGATGCTCTGGTCTGTGGGTACATGCCGCAGGGCTCTGCCATGCCCCAGGTCTGCAAAGACACCTGTGGTTAAGTCCACATGCTCCTCCCCAGAACCATCCTGGGGAAGGATCTAAAAACTTCCTGAGGGCTGCACAGGATGCTTCAGGCCAAGAGGCACACAGCAAGGGACAACAAGAGAAGAACCAGCCCTTTCAGCTCCAGAACTATGTGCCCTCCCGCAGGCCCCAGCCGTCCTGCCGGCAGCCTCAGTGGCTGGGAGTGGGAGGCCAGGCCCTGTCCTCGGTGGCCGCTGCATTCCTGGGTCCAGGGCGGGTTGTGCTTTTGCTGAATTTTCATTTTGTGTGGCAATGTGGTTCAGGTACGATGAGATCGTGGCACAGACTGAGGAAGGTACAAAGATTGAAGCTTCAGCCCTGCCACCCCCAGGTATGCCACCCCTTCCTCAGAGGGGGGTCACAAGTACCTGTGCTCTTCGGATACACGAGATTTGCTCCCTTTTCTCTTAGCATCAGTTCATACATATGGGACGGTGCGAATGCTATTCCACATCTTCCTTTATTTGATTTTTAGTTAGTGTGTCCTGGGGAGCACCCAAGTTCCTCATGTGCCTCACCCTCCTTGTTTCTGGAATCAGGACTTCAGGCCTGGGTTTTAAAGAGCCCATTTCCTAAGAATCTGGGTAAACGTTCCCACACGGCCTTAGCAGAGCATGGAGGAGGAAATGGGAGGAAACGTTTTACAGCTCGGCATCCTCCAGTGCTCTGACACTGGCACCCGAGTCCTCTGCCTGGAAGGGTTTTGCACTCGCTCAGGGCAGCTGGGTTGCCCGGCAGCACTCCGCACAGTCACTCGTTGGATTTCTACCCTTTCACAGGAAAGAAAAACTAAGGCTCCCAGCAATCAAGAGGCTGAGGCAGGAGGAGTGCCACAAGTTCAAGGCTAGCCTCAGTTACTCAGTGAGTACAAAACCAGCCTGAACTGCAGAGTGAGACCCTGCCTCAAAAAAAAAGACAGAGGGCTTGAGGGGTGCAGCTCCACGGTAGAACTCCTGCCCCAGAAGCCTGAAGCCCTGGGTTTGATCCCCAGCATTGCAAATAAAACAGCCTCAAGTGTTTTGTTCATAAAATAGTTAATTCCCAGGCCACAGCTGAAGACTTGCTTTGAAGATACTTCCCTCCAGGAGCCACGAGGATGTTACTTCCAACAGAAGGGCCAAGGAGTGAGTGACCCTGTCGTCAGGAACCGTCCTCGCCCCAGATGAATGGGGGTGCCGAGCTCAGCAGTGCTGCTGTGACCTGCCATGTTGGAGGTGTGGCGGGAAGTCGGGGGCACCGAGACGGGAAAAGGTGGTTAGGGTGAATCTCGTCTGCTTCAGGGGGAAGAGCGCGGAAGAGCACCAGGAGCCTGGGTGGTGTGGGGAAGGCACCCGGCCCTGGTGGGTGCAGACAGCTGTGAGGGTCAGGTGTCGGGCCAGGTTTACCTTGACCACTGTGCTGCTGCCTAAGGACTCCACTGGAGGGACCAGGGAGGAGGAGGGCACTGCCTGCCAGCCAGTCTCCACAAGGGTGTGCGGCGACAGGTAGCCAGGGCATGTTCTCGGCTAGCATGAAGTTACTGGGTAGCTTGTGGCCACTTTCACTCATGACAGTCACACCTCCCACCCCTGACATCTAGGGAGGTTGGCTGGACTACCCTCAGAGATGCCACACATAGGTATGATATTGCCTTAGCCCCCGCCATCTCCACCACGATTCCGAGAAGTGCTGCCCAGCTGCGATCTCAGCACTGTCTCTGGATGATGCTCCTGACTGCAAAGCCCCCAGATTGCTCCTGGAAGCCCACAGCTCTTATTCATTTTCCCAGAGACCCAGGTACCCAGGGCTAGAACCATACCACCGCCCCCGTGTCACTCTGGCAACCAGGCTCTCCTGTGATGCTCAACTGGAACCCATAGGCCAAAGAGACAGCACTTTGGGCTCCTTCCCTTACCTGCCACTTAAGGAGGACACCAGGGTCCTGGACTGCGGCCACAAGGAGTTGGGCAGGAGAGGCTGTCCTGAGTCACCTGTGCCCCTTGGCACCTCTGCCACTTCCAAGGCAAGACACAGCACCAGGGCGGGCAGCACTGGGTCCGGGCTCTGGCGGGACACAGCCCTGACCCGGGTAAGATGTACCCAGAGGAAGCTGCCTCTGCCAAGCAGACTCCCTCAGCAGATTTTTCCTTTATCATAAAGGCCACTTTCATTCACGCGCTCACAGGAACAGAGATTAAAAAAAGGTAACACTGAGAGATCTTTGCAGAGGAAGTTCTCGGAGATATCGTGACTGGCTGAGTGAGCTCAGAGGACAACTAAGCAAACAGATTTTTAAAAAAATGAACATATCAGCAAACAAAAGTCAACCAGGGCTCTCAGTGAGCAAGCAGTCCTCAGCCCCCCACCAAGCCAGTCGATGGCCGGGGACGCTCCTGGGAGATCGCCCACCCTGCACAGGGCAGTTTGGTCTGCTCCTCCAGCCCCCAGATCGCAGGCTTCTGTGGTGGAGATGAGCTAGTTCCCCCCGGACATGATGCTGAACGCGGGAAGGAAAAGCTGTGTGAATTCCAAGTGCAGGTAGAAGATATCACTCAGGAAAAGGACTGTCAGGATTTAACTGTGTCCTGCCCTCCCCAATCCAGGTGCACCCTTCCAATCGCTAGGAGTCCAGGCCCCGGAGGAAAGAGATGTGCATTCGAGAGTGGACAGTAAAACCTGCACGCTGCCTGACACTGGGGACTCAAGCCTGGGACTCTGGCCACCGCCTCCGCCCAAGGCGCATCTATCTCAGGTGCCGCATCCTGGCGCATCTATCTCAGGTGCCGGGAGGAGGGCCACCAGAACGGCTGACAGGTCCCCATGAAGTCCAAAGCCCTCTGCAAACCCCTTCCCCGCTGTACCCTCCCCTTCCTTCTGGGCGAGGGCAGGACCATCGCTCGGTGTCTCAGGCGTCTTCTCCAAGGGAGGCCGTGACATCGCCACGTTTCCTTCACCCTGTTTCTGAGTAGCACCGAGGTTTCCAGGATGTCAGAGCAGCAGGATTCTCCAGGACCCAAGATCCCTGGTCACAAAGCAAACTGGGGCAGAGCCAGGTCCCCCGGCCGGCTGCACTTCCTCTCACCTCTGGCAGTGCCCTCGGCCTCCTCCTTCTCCCCTCACGGATCCTGCCCAGGGACAGGCTGCCGGCTCACTCACCTGGGCACTCTGCAGGGGCGGCTGGTAGCTGGATGGCCGATAGAACCTCCTCTGGCTGGCGTCGGTGTGGATGTCGCCGAGAAACAGCTCCTCCACGAGGTGGTCCAGCCGGTGCAGGTAGTGCTTCTCCACACGGAGCAGCTGCAGCTCGTGCATGGCGAAGCGCAGGGCCTGCGTGCACTCGCAGCCACCCTCAGCCCGCCACAGGTCGTAGGCCGTGTCCCGCACCCAGGGGCCGCCAGCCACGAAGCCGGGGCACGTGCGGTTCACCAGCCGGCTGAGCCGCTCAGCCACCACGTCCGTGTGGCAGATGACCTGAACGCCGTGCAGCTGGTAGTCGGCCTCGGTGCCCCCGCGGATGATCCAGGAGGCCTGGCGCAGGCGGATCTTGCCCCGGATGACGAGCGTGTAGGTGGGGTCCGTGCAGCGGTTGCTGCCGTAGTAGAACTGGTAGGCCTTGAAGGTGTTGTTGGGGTAGAACCGGTAGGACCTGGTGATGAACTCTGGCCCGGACCGCACTTCACAGCTGGAGGACAGAGGAGGGGGCCTCTGTGAGCCCCGAGTGTGCGGAGGAGTCTCGGGGTTAGAGCTGCAGCAAAACTCCCAGGAGCTATGTGGGATTCGCACCTGCATCCCACAGTGGGGTAAACTGAGGCGTGGTTTAGAGGACGCGCCCAAGGTCATACAAGCCTTGAGGCTCAAAGCCCAAACCCAGACCCAGACAGCGGGCTCCGTGACTCTTCCCGACTCTCTGTCCCCAGCTGCAGAGGTGGGTCTGCTCGCCGAGGAATTCCCGCCTCTCTGAAGCGGGAAGAAGGCCACGCCGGCCCATCCCAGCAACTCTGTGCCGCCAGGTCAAAATGAATTTTATCTCGGGCAAGAGAAGGAGGTAGCCGGGTGGGAGCTAAGCTGATACGACAACAGTGACGGGGCTCCTTAGTTCCGTGCCGGCCCCTGTGGCAGCACAAGACCTGTGCTGGGGCCCTACACCAGAAACACTCAGTCTCAGGTGGCTTTGACCCAGGCACATCTCGCACTGCTCTAGCTGCCCCGGTCTGCCCTGCGCAGGGGAGAGCAGGGACCCAAAGTCACTGCGAGGGTTCGCGGCCCCGTCAGACCCTGGTCCCATGCCTGTCCCCACCCCGGTTCTCCAGGGCCAAACCACTGACTCTGCCCCTGTCTGTGACGGACCAGGACTCCAGGCTAGGCCGACAGCCCAGACTCCAGGGCTTCTCGGAATGGCTAGCATTCTCATTCTGTAGCCAGCAGGTTGGCGAGATACCAGAGGCAAGGGCCTCAAGCGGAGCAGTCTGTCAGCTGAGGCTAGTGACATCCTGCGGACACAGGGCAGGCAGTGTCCTTTGACTACCACTCACTGGGGCCATGGGAGTGACAGGACAACCCAGACTTGGGACAGAGGGCAGGCTCAAGGGGACGGGCGACCGAGGTCAGCAGGGTCTGGATGAGAAGGGCTCTCCCTGCTTTTTACTTTTGAGCTTCTGCTTCCAGCCGGCCTGCCCACACCTTCGCCATTGCTGGCCCTGAGTAAAACTGGATCGTAATTTAAATATCACCCTTGCCAGAAGTGCTTCAACTACTTCCTGGTTCTCTTTGGTTAGGAGAGCTGTGAGGTGGGTGTTCTACACACATCTGTACTACTGTACCAGCCACTCATGAGGTGGAAGCAGGAGGATCACTTGTTCAAGCCCAGGAGTTCAAAGCCAGCCTGGGGAAAATGTCTCAAAAAAAAAAAAAAAAAACCCTAAAACTAAAAAAGGAGACTGCTATCCTCCTCCAGGGCCGCTCTCCGGGTTCCCTGCACTCCAGCTGGCCACAGGACCGTGTCAGGAGCTCTCCGGTCCAGCCTGGCTCTGGCTTGCTCTGCATCCAGCCAACCTCGCGAGCCCCTCCCACAGGAAGTTCTCCCCGCAGTTTTCGGGCCAGCTCTCTTGGCTCCAGGCTTCTCTCTTTACTAGACTTCCTGGAACTCGCCCTGACCCAACGTAAGGCTCTCGGACTCTTCCACATCCACTCGTCTTCCGCCCTGATAGTACACCCTTGTGTGTTTATTTATCTGCAAACTCCCTGAACACAGGAGCCAAGTCTGGTATATCTACAAAGTACAGAACAGCCTCATAGAGCAGACATCAAACAGATAATCATTTCAAAGTTATGATTTCACATGAAGACTTTTATGCCAATAACCTATCGTGCAGTTATTTTAAGGCAGCCTATTTTTAGGGGAAAAAGAAATTCTGGTTCTTCGTCATCTTTCTCCACGTACATCTGATCTCTCCCCAAGGCACCTGGCGGCTGCTGTTCACTCCCCAGCAATGGTGCACGGGGAGAAATGATCAGATCCCAGAGTCGGTCTTCTTAATGCTCAGCGATTTAATGGGTGGGGGAAAAAAACATCACAGATTGGCCTCTAGGCTATTTTTAAAAGCTCTAATGACAGATAAGCCAGAGCTCAAACTGGGATAAATCTCAGCTTCACAGCATGGAAAAGAATCTTAGAACTTCATCCTGGCTAGAGAGGCAGCATTCAGCTCACTCTCAGAGCCCTGAAGCTGTATATTAAATTACCAGAATATGGCTAGAATATTTAGACCGTAAGAAGCTTGCAAGTCATGTTTCGGGGATGTGAAACGCAGACGCTTAATTTCACTTGCTAATGGTTTCTCTTTATACACAAGTGGTCCCAGAGTTCGGTAAACAAGGATCTATTCACTCCTACCACGAGGTTCACAGCGGTACAACATAATCTGTGCTTCAGCTAAGATTTCTACAGGACTGAGCTGTTTCTTGACCAACCCGCACTTCAAAGAGCAGTCCGCTTCTCCCTTAGCATTCAGACGACGCCTAAGTCGCTCTATCTCATGAGACACCGAGGAGAGGGCCTTCCAGGACCCTCCTGCCGGCCCACACTCACCCGGTGGAGACCCAGTGGCCCTCAATGGTCGGCGGCATCTGAACAGTGACCCGTGCACCACTGTGGAGATGCTTGAGCATGTGGTGGCACTGCGACTCCTTGAAGGCCCGCCAGGCGCTCTTCTCCAAGGACCGAGGGTGCGATCTGCTGTCGGGGTGCAGGAGGGCGGAAGCCTCCCCCAGCCCTGTGAAGGAGAAGGGGACTTAGCCAAAGCAGAACCAGCACTGGACAGAACCAACGGGGCACAGGGTGCCAGCGTGCCCCAGGGCATCGCTGCACCCGGTTGCACAGGAGCTATTTTCCAGAGTGGGGGTGTCTGGGTGAGAAAGCCGAGGCCCTTGGAGAGCGGGAGCATGGCTGCTTGCACTGGGGATGTGGCGGGGGTTGCTGCCCTCCGAAGGGAGGGGTGTCATTCCGTGGGACTGGTTCGGGCTCGCAAGAGCAGCCTGGCCAGTCTGTTCTCAGCCTCTGGCTTCCCTGTGCTGCCTCCTCTGGCCCACGTTCCTGCCGCTGTGCTACCCATCACCATGTGGCACGGCCAAGTGTCTTCTCCAGAGCCAGCAGCATGCTGTGTGGGCTTTCAGCCTCCAAAACTGAGCTAAAGAGCCCTCTTTCCTTTACAAAGTAGCCACCATTGAGTGTTGTGTGACAGTCACAGAAAATGGAATAAACAGCCCTCTACAGGGCTGCTTGCCAAAGGCGACTGAACCATGTGCTCTCTTAATACAGGAAAATGATTGACCTTTCCCCTGATTATCTTCCACGGCTAGCAGCTCACACAACAAAGCTAGAGACAAACTAAACAACCAATATAACATTTTCAATGAAGAATAATTATAAGAATATGATATATGTTTATTTCTCAGGAGTAAAGCAATACTGGGACTAAGTTTATCTTTAGTCCAAGTGGTATAGGTTAGACAAAGTTCACCCCAAACTATCACCACCCTGATATTCTGAATAAAGCAGTGAAAACAAATGGAGTTGTGACCGAAACCAGACATGTCTCCTTAGATTCCTCCTGCGGGGAGGAACACACAAATAGGTATGAGGGACCCACTATGTGCTCAGTTCTGTGTTAAGACAAAAGACGCCAGTTAGAGAATGTATGAAAAACTATACAAACACAGGCACACTAAATAAAATACGCCTAGTAGCATGTTACTTACGATGAGGCAGTTATCTGTCTTTTAATCAACAACTGTATGACTACACAGAGAAGCTGCAGTTTATGAAATCATTTGAAAAGAAAAGGCTGGGTCCGGAGGTACAGTGATTCACAGCAACGGACCATTCAGACGTCTGTAACACATTCAGGTGTATTTGTCCTCATGTGGCCAAAACTTTCAGAAGACTGAGCCTAAAATTGGGTTAGGGTTAGGGTAGAAAGTCCCAGCCACAAGATGAAAGCCTCTGTGAGTGAACGAAGGTTTCCCTCAGTGATTATTAACCTTCACATGTCAATTTGATTGGATTACGGGATGCCTAGCAGATTAGTAAAGCACGATCCCAGGTGTGTCTGGGTGGGTATGGAGGTGTTGACCCTGGGTACTGTATCTGGTCCCTGGCCCCTTCCTCTCTGGTACTGGTCCCCTGTTGTGCTTCTCGGCAACCATGAACTAGGCAGCTTTGCTTCGCCATGCCCTTCTGCCATGATGCGTCTGCCTTGGAGCAACTGACCATGGACTGAATGCTCCGAAGTTATGAGCCAAATTAAACTTCCCTCCTTTACATTGTGGATGTTGGGTGGTGTGTCCTAGCAACTGGAAAGCTGACTACTACACCCTTGGAGTAAAAAGCTGCTATGGGCATCATTCAACTAAATGAAGACGGGGCAAATAGATTCTTGACACAAGGTTGTGCTGGGTTTGGAGTAAATGTAGCCAACCTTCCACCAGCCATAGGTAGCTAAGTCAGAGATGCTGGCCTGAGTGGGAATGAGGGTAACACTCAACAGGGGACACTTCTGTGCAGAGAGGTCACTAGTCAACGTCATGGGTGTTAAGCCATCTCCCTCGATGGAAGGCAATGTGACTGGAGTGGCAGGGTGGCCTAAAGGATGCAGGAGGAAGCATGTGTGTGGATCACTCATCTATCTTTTTTCAAAGCAGCTGCTTATGAAACATTCCAAGCAGCTCCTCATGAGGATGCTGCCCTGGGGCTGCCTGGCAAGAGCCAGACACGGGTGAGCCACTGTCAATCCCATCACGGATGCATCCAGAGGGCGGCCTCTGGCCAAGTCCGTATCATTAACATTTTAATCCCCATTTGTCTGACATGTTGCTAGTCTCTCACTTGGGTCTGAGCGCATGTAAGCGCGAAGGGTGCTATTCCTCATGCCTCTGCCAGCCCATCCCGCTAACTACCTCCGTGATGGCAAGCACTGCTCAGTCGGGGGGTGGGATGTACTGCAACTACTGACCAGAGAGGCTGTGGTGTGATCAGCCACAATGCATCTGGCTTAAAACAGATTTTAATTCAAGTCCTGCAGCCTTGGGAGTTGAAATATGACCCTAAGCCTCCGGTAAAGATGCAGTCTCACCACCGACTTTGTTCTGAAACTCGATTTGTAAACCCTGCACACCCTGTGAGTGCTTCCCCAAAACGACAACAGGGGCCAGGACGCAGTGTACGTGGGTGACATCTCTGGGGCTAAGCCGCTCACGTTTGAAACTGGATCTGCCACTTAAGGGATTTCATTGAATCCGAGACCTCGGCCACGGTTAAGATGCTTCATTACTTTATCACCAGTGACAAAACATTTGCTTTTCAACGATGACAACAGTCCCTGGACACCCATGAGTCACTCGAGGCAGCTCTGAGGGCTCCAATATTACTTTTATCTGCGCGAGGAGACCTGGCAAGCTCTCCTGCCGCCTTTGCATCCATTTGCTCTGTGTGCATCTCAGTAACAAAACACGAAGGCCTGCTCCTCCTCCTCCTGCTCCTCCTCCTCATCCTCCTCCTCCTAACTGAGTAAGGGTGTGAGAAAGAGTTTGACTGCCATTCTTCTGCCTGCTATCAATGTTTGCTTCGCTAATATCACAGGATCGCTCCCCTCTCAGATACTGGACCTGTCTGGTTTTCTCTTTGGGGCTGGGAATATGATTCATAAGCACATCATGGAGAATGCCCATGACTACCCACTCAACAGCCTCTTCTCTTGATTTTCAAAACCAGCCTCTTTGCAAATAAACTCGAGACACAGAGTACAAGCAGGCAGGAGGGGATGAAAGGAGCATCGATATCGCAGTGCCCAGAAACAGACCGTGTCACCCCACTGTGGCCTGCTGGAGCCCCTGGACAGACAGATGCAGATGGACATCCTGCGGTTGGGACTCCACTGTTAGCTGCGGGACCTCACGACAGTCACTTGGCCTCCCCACCCTCCTTGTTGGTGACAAGCAGAGGACACCACTCATCGCCAAGGGTTGGGCTCAATAGCATGGAGGTTCTTAACCAGTGTTACTGTGATTACCACGAACAATGACAAGACTCCCAGGCAACCCTTGGAAAGTCCTTCCCACCTGCTAGGATGGTTATAGAGTAGTAAAAGCTGTCCAGGGCCAGCTTCACACTGCCCTGGGAAGAGGGCGGGGTTGCAGGCCTGGTCAGTGATGACCCCAGTGTAGAAGAGGGGGGGACCCAGGGCACCAGGCCCCAAGGCTGCTGAGAAGTCTATGAGGCCTAACAAATACCCTATCAACTATCACTTTGTGCATGTTAGTGGTGGGAAGAACAGGACGAACAACGATGAGCATTGATCTGGAGGCCCTCAGGGTCTCAGGACCTGGGTGTGGAAGAACAACAGTGGAGGAGGAGGAAGGTCAGGCTTTGGAGGAGGCTGGGAGTTCAGGGGCAGGGGCAGGGAGGGGCGGCTGGCACCATGAGGACCATTCTTAAACTGGAGTCACCCAGAGCAAGGGGCAGTCACACTTTTAACCAGGGACGGAAGAAATAAAATCCAGCATGCAAGTCACTGGAAAGTCAGGGAAAAGCAAAGTTTGATTGCTCAGGGTTTGTGGCGATGACAGCCCCCTTGCCCACGGTTCTCATGAAAGCCTGGCAAGGCGACGGAAGCAGCAGGAGCATCTGGAGACCTCGACAGCTGGCAGAGCTGACCCAGTCACCAGAGCTGACAGGTGACTTGGGGCTCACGTTCTGGGGCAGCAGTGGCCAACCTACGGCTCGCGTGTTATTTATTCTTAAGTGAGAAGATGTTCCTGTGTGAGCTGTTTCTTTCTAAACGAAAACCTCAGGTTTAATTGCAGCGGTGGCACTTTGCAATAAACAAGTGGGTTCTGGGTCACTGGGTGCTTGTCTCTGAACGGTTTGCCGTCACTGCTGTAGGGTGACAATGTATATGCAGGGTGGAAAATGGCGCTGGTATTTGTATTAGTGTGTTTTCCACTGCTGTACCAAAATCCCTCAGGCTGGGCAGCTTGTTTGTAAAAACCTCCATTCGGGAGGTCCCAGGGAGGGCCGGGCCTGCTCCTTCAGAGCAGCCAGCTCTGCAAGAACTAACACTCGCCCCCAGATGGGACTGACCCCTGTGAGGCCGATGTCCCTGGCAATGTCATTGAAGGTGATTGCAGTGCACACAGCTGCACTGGGGACAACACAGGCACCACAGGAGTCCCAGCGAGACAACCCACATCAAGACAAACCACATCTGAACCACAGGCATACTGGGTCCCTTGATTACTCAGCACGCTGATTGCTCTTAGGGAGGAAAAGGAAATGGGTTAAGGGAAAGGAGTATTGCTATCGACAAGTGGCCTCCAGCACACGCCTGGCTCCCGCAACGTGGGAAATGTGGACAGCCTTCTTGTGACTGCCACGTCCAGCAGCTGTCTGGGCACTGGAAAGGCGCGTGAAGCATCGACAGCAGCACACTTCCACCCAGACAGTCATCCAAACCATTAATGAGGCTCCAGTGGGTAGATGCTAACCAAGGTGCAGTGGCCATAAATGGTGTGTCCCTCTCCCTATGAATCTCAGCGGGGTGAGCAGTCAGGCCCCCAGGGGCTCGTGCAAAGAGTAGGCCGTGAATCCCTAGCTGGGATACCGAGGACATCTGGGCCTTGGAGGCTGGCAGCTGCGGTCCAGGCAGGAGGTACAAGGAGTGCCCCACGTAGGAGGTACGAGGAACAGTGGAAATTACTGGGAGCACCAGGGGTGGGGGAGCACAGAGGCCAGGCCAGGGCACAGAGTGGGTGCCAGGCAGAGTGGGGCTTCATGGGAAAGGAAAGAGGCATCACCCACAGAGCTTCTGCAATGTGAGAGCAAAGGTCCTGCTTTGGAGAAATGACTTCTCCCTTTTTGGAGGGACTGGGGACAGGCAGATTGGAGGCAGGAAGATCAGTGACCCGGCTACAGCATTGCTTCAGTCTTGGATCGTTTTTCTGCCATAATAAACAAGACAGACACTGCTTTCAACACAAAGTAGTCCTGTATTACTGGCCAGGAGAAGTACTGGCCATTTTCTGCATATTGTAGGAGAAAGCAAAGAGAAAGGGGAGGGGCAGAGGAAAGGAGGAAGCAAGGAAGGAAGGAGGAAGGAGAGGAAGGAAAGTTTAGTACTATATCTAAAAACCAATTTTTGTAAAATATTTCTGTGTCCTACTTTTACAGATCTAAGTTGCATGAATCAGTCACCCTGGAGCTGAACAGCGCAGAACTCAAGGGCAGCAGCTAAAGACAGTCACTGCTCCTGTCCCAGGACATCTGCCATGCGTAATAATAAATGTGCCGACCGTCCCTAACAATTAGTTCTAAGCTCTCCAGTAACCTGATCACGCATGTAACTGGCAATGGTTGATCACGATGCTGGGGTGTGGAGGCTTGTGAGTAAGAGGTGTTCCCGCTTCCCTGTAACACAGGCTAGAACCCAGAGGTCCCACGGCCTAGGCCTGGTGACTTATTACAGCAAAGGAGCGGTTTCTTGGGGGGGGGGGGATGTGCACAAAGTGAGTCTCCAAAGAAGTGGTTCAACTGTTGAAAAGGAATTAAGTCCTTTGGAATTTAGGAACCAGTTTCATAAACAACCACTTGCAGACCCTCAGAGGAGTCCCCGCAGAGTTGTGCATGTATGTGTGCATGTGTACATGTATGCATCTACTGTGATCCATGTCTGCAGAGTGACTTACTCCATTCCCAAAACCCCAACTGAACACACAGCAGTCTCATCCTCTGTCATGTTCACAAGTCTCCTGTTCAAAGAATGAGACTTCCCAAGACTTGGAGAGCAAATCAGGTTTTCTAGAGTGAAAGGAGTCTGCGGCTGACCCTCCACAAAGGTCTGCACTCGAACAGAAGCCGATGTGGTGACTAGGCTGGAGGCCACTGCCTCAGAACTCACCAGATCAGGCACACAGAAAGTGTCCACCACGGCTGACACTGAGTGTCACCCTGCCGAGCTCCACTTGGACCCTCATGCCCTGAGGGAGCAAGCCCAGCCCTGGAGAGGCAGGGGGGTGGTGCAGAGAGCCAGGCAGGGAGGAGGGCCTTCTGCCCTTGCAAAGGCCAACATCTGCTCACTTGACAAACCACTGGGTGCCTACTACGGGGTCAGTCTTCTCTTAAGCAAGACCAGTGTTCAATGCAAAATGCCGAGTGAACAGGTTCAAGTTCCCGAGCTTTCAATTTCATTTTAACAACCAGAATTATCGACATAGATGCAATTCCACATTCTTCACCTGCCTATCTAGGTCGGGGAGTCAAAAATTCCAACACACTTTACACATGACATGATGTCAAATCGGTTGGGAAAGAAGCAATAATTTTCAAGCATACCTGGGACTGAATTAGTCTTTGATGAGGATAGTTTCTACATATGTGCTTCAATAATTTAAAAAACCTTACTTTAAAAAAAACTAAAGAAGTATGATGTCAAAAAATGTGAATGCTAGCCGTGTAGGGGCAGTGGGTTCTGTGCGAGTCTGCTTTCACTCGCTCTGCAGGTGTCCGTGCTTTGTATAACCCCCGCGGGCGCCCGGATGGGACAGTGGGAGAGGCCGCCCCGAGTGAGAACCAGCGGGTCTGTAAGATGCTGCTGACTGGATCAAGCGCAGGCCACTACGAGCCAGAAGTCACCCCGTGTGACTAAACAGAAGTCCCTGCTGTGCTGTGTGCTCTGCAGCGGTCCCTGGCGGACAGGCTCAGTGCGGGGCTCGTCTCCAGAAAAAGGGTCGCACGGATCTCGGAGGGTACAGGATTCGATCGCAACTTGCCAGGCAAGACAAGGGCTGAAGCTGAGGAGTCCGCACTGTCCTGTGTGTGTGTGGCACATATGTATACGCGTGTGGATTGGGCGTGTGTGTGTGGTCTGTGGTATGTATATGTGTATGTGGTACATGTGTTTAGATGTGTGTGCAGCGTGTGTAATGTATGTGTGTAGCATGTGTGTGGTAGACGCTAGTGGTATGCATATGTTTATGGTATGTGTGTTGTATGTATATGGTGTGTGTGTGGTGAGCATGCATGCATGTGTGTAAGGTATATGCTTATGGTGTGTGTGTATGATATGTGCATGTGTGTATGGTGTGGGTGTGAGAGTGTGCCCCAGCCGCCCAGCTCTGAGGCTCCACACCCAGATCTCCTCCCCAGCCCTGGATAATCCTCAGGAATCCTCAGGACCCAGCCCCTTCCCGCTGCCCCGTCCCCGGCTGGCAGAGACCCCTGGCTTCACCCAGGAGCCACTGTGTGGACAGCAAGCTGAGTGAATGTAACCAGAAAACTCTCCTGGAACAGAACACTCCTAATCATCCCAGGGTGATGCCATACCCTTTCTCTAACCTATACGCCTATCCCTCCACCTTCCAGGCGCTAAGCAATGGTCTGACCCCAGAAAACCCTGACACGGTTGGAAGCTGCACTGAGGTCTGCCTGTGATTGCTTTGAGACCCGGGAGCAGTCTGTCTACCCAGCCCCTTCCCTGCGTTCCTCGGCCTCCTGCCAGCCTGCACTACCACTGACACCTCGTTTTCTATTTCCACTCTGAAATGCTTTACACTTTGTTTTGATTGATTATATCAAGTTGTCATCATTTGGTCCCTAAACAGTATGTGATTAGTCATATCACCCACCTATATTTAGTCCTCTTCTCATTAAGGGGTAAAAGAATGTGCAGGCCCTCGGAGAACCCCTGGCCACACTTCTGAAGCCAGCCAAGGGAGTTAAGCCCGGAATACAAACATCTGCTTCAGGCCTGGCCCCCTACTGCGGACAAATGAGTCATGTTCCTTTTCAAGATTTCATTTTCTTTTTATGACGAAGGGGGAAAAAAACGTGCAGGGAAGACAATGTTTTCTTGGTTACAAAAGCTGTCTTTGGTAAAAGGGTATCTCAAAAGATTTCTGTTTTGCCCCATTGAAATGTTTTCTCGAATTTTGTTGGTTAAGCTCTCAGTTGATATCTACTCAGTTTTTCAGTTTTGACAGAATAAGGTTGAAGGAAGGAGAAGAACTGAAAAAGTCTCCACCACTCAGAAAAGTCAATGAATTCTACAACAGTAAACAGCGCCTGAGAGGAGACAGCTTGCCCAGCGTCAGCTCCACGGTGCAGTGCGCAGTACAGCAAGCGCTTCTGCCAGCGAGAGGCTGCCCTTCCCTGGCTCCTGGGCACCTTCCGCTAAGCCGCACCCTGCAGCTGAGTGAATTTTAGAATCTGGCATCCAAACGGCCCTGGCTTTCCATCTACACAAAGAAAACAGCGATAACAGGTATTTTCCAGCTGCATACCTTCATGACACTCAACAGATTTTATTTGGATTAAGAAATGCAATTGCTTTCAGAATCTGAAGAGGAGGGAAGCAAAAGTGGCAAGTATACTTTAATGCCATCATATTTGAACTTGGGTCTTGCACTACATTTACAGTTTTTAAAAGAGCAAAAATAAACAACAGGCTCAAGTCTCGCCGGAGCCTCCTGTACGCACCAATAGGACTCGGGGGGGATTTCCAACTCGCCTTGATTGAAAGAGAAGTGGCCAAGAAGCCGAACAAAGCCTGGGTGTCACATGGGTGCTTCACAATGGTCTCATGCACATTTCAACCTTAGTAACCTGACTTGCTGGTGCAGCAAGCAATCAGTAAATGATGTTGGAAACTAAGTTCATGAAAGTCTGTCCCAGGTACACTCAGAGTCACTTGCTATCACCACAACCAGACAAATGGAATCCACAGCTAGCAAACAGAAATGCCTCACCAGCGCAAACTCATTAACTACTCCAGGATTCCAGACGATTTTCTTCAGAAGTAAAACATGACCAAGCTCCCTTTGCTCCCGCAGAACTTCTGAACACCCACAAAACCCTCGCTGCAAAGTAAGGCGTGCTCACCAGATCATTCTCTCCGGGTAGGTTGTTTAATATCCATTTTCTGTTAAAACTACTTCAATCTGGTAAAAATCAGGGTGGGAGATAATTTGGTTCTTTCCGTTGCTTTACACCATCCCAGCTAATTATGACAAAATGCTCTGAGATCCTGCCCAAGCATTTATAAAACAAACAGCTCTTCCCTCTATTTCCCACACACAGCTCCAAGACTCCCTGCTGGACCTCAGTAGCTCTTTGGCAACTTTTGTTTTAATGATTTAGCTGGCACAGATGCATTTGAAATTGCATGTCTGTGTGTAGTTTGTGTCCTTCCACTACACTCTGCAGACCTCCCTTCGCATCCCGGTTCTCTCCACACCCACATGGCCCGGCCTGAGTGGCACACAGAGCTCGAGGGTCCCTTCCAGTCCCTCCGGCTCCACGGCCCCCCAGCACACCAGGGTCGACCTCCCCCAGGCCCCATGCAGCTGCTGCGGACTCCAGACTGAGATTCAGATCTTGAGCTGCACCAAACCAAAGGACACACTTGCAGTTGCTTGGCTTCTGATACCTGCTGGCTACCAGCATCCCAGCTGGATCAGGAGTATGATTACAACTCCACCTCTTAAGAGAGAGGGCTGCGGAGCAGGACCAGGTCTCTCTGGTAGTTCCTTCTGCAGCTCTGCAAACAACGACTTTATGCAAAAAATCCTGTTGGTGCCAAGTTTTCAAGTCATTTTTTAATTTGGAAGTCACCTGATCATCCTATCTTTTTCTCCAGAGATCCCCACTTTGTTAGAGGGACGAATTCGCCTGTTTCCTCTGGCTCCCTCTCTTTCCTTCCCTGTGTGTGTGGCAGCTGCTGTTTGATCTTCTCATGGGCTCTGATTTGTTTCATGTTTCAGCCAAAGATTAAAACTGCTCTGTAATTCTAAGCAGATGGGCCCGGGGGTCCAACCCTGTAATTATACCTTCTCTCTCTGCCCTGAGCTGCAAGCGCTCCGTCCGGACTTTTACAATGCTGGGCTCGGCACACCTCGGCATGCAGGCAGACCTGGCCCAACCAGACAGTCACACACAGCGCCCGGGGGCTGCGCGCCGCCCACCCGGCAGGGCTACAAAGCCCTCCTCGCCTTGGCCAACTCTGGGGTCCCGGCCCGATCCTCAGTGCAGCCTCCAGCTGCAGGTCTGGGGGCTGTGAAGTGACCCTTCAGTACGTCAGGTGTCCGAGCCCGGGACTGCGCCCCGGACCGCCCGGGCCCCGGAGTGCCCAGCTCCGGCCCGTCGCACCGCTCAGCGCCCGCACAAAGCCCGCGGGGCCCGCGCACGGCGTCTCGCTCCGCCCGGTGCGCTTTCCGGAGCCCGCCGGGGTCGGGTCCCGGGCGGCGCGCGCGTACAGCGGGACGGAACCGGCCGCCGAGGCCCCGACCGGCGATCCGACCCCGCAGCCCCGGTACTCACCGCGCAGCAGCAGGGCCGCGAGCACGCTCCGCAGCAGCGCCCCGCGCATCTCCGCGCCCCCGCCGCCCCGCTCCTGCGCGGCCTCAGGCGGCCGCCCGGCGCCCCATGCCCGGCGCGGGGCTGCGGGGCGCGCGTCCCCTCGGCGGCCTCGGGCCCCCGTCCGCGCCCCGGCCCGGTCCGCGCCCCGCCGCGCGCGCCGCCCGGAGCCGCAGAGTGCGCCGCCGCCGCGCGGCCTCCGCATCCTTCCCGGGGCGGGGCGGGGCGCGGACGGGGCGGGGCGGGGGGAGGGGAGCCGCCAGGCCACGCCCCGCTCCGCCCGGCCACGCCCCTTCCCTCCTCCCTCCCCCCGCCTCCCTCCCTCCGCTCACTCCCCTCTCTCCTCTCCTCTGCTCCCCCGCTGCAGGGCTCCCGGCCCCTCTCCCGGGAGGCGAGCTTCCCCCTTCCAGCGAGGGCCTCGCCCCTCCGCACGGCGCCCTCCAGCAGGAAGGAGAATGGGCCCTTCACCTCCACCCATCCCAGCTCGGCGCTCTGCCTTCCGGGCGCCGGGTGCGCTCCGAGAGCGGCGGGCGGGAGGAGCCCTTCCTTCTCTGGGTCCTCGCCCTCCGGGCAGCCGGACTGTCCCAGCAGGGAGCAGTCCCAGAGACGCCCCCTCGGCCCTTCCCAGGGAGTCCTCTTGGCTCCGCGGATCTCCGACCGCGCTCGCTCAGATTGCAGATGGAGGTCTGCGGGAGCGGGGCGGGCAGCCGGCCTCTAGCGCAGACACCGTCCTCGCTCCTCTATTCCCTGCAGCTCCCGCTCCCTCCCCACAGCCGGGCCACCCACGTCTCCAGGGTGGAGGTTCACCGGCCGGCACCCTCCCTCCTGCCACTCGGTCCTCCCGCTGGGATAAAGAGCAGGGGGAGCACCCCCTGGAGTGGAGAGAACAGTTCTTAACTCTCTCTGCTAGTGTTTTTCCTAAATAAAACACTTCGAATAAAGGGCTGCTTCCCAGGAGGGTTTCCCACACCTGTGAAGGAGGCAACAATTGGACCCCTCCGGCCTTAGACTTTGAAAACTAGTTGGATCTCAGCAAAGGTCTAAGAGCAGAACGGACAAGAGTGCGCTTGACAGTTCCCTCTTTTCCAATTTCTCTCCCCCAAGAATGTCATGGTGTGATGTTGCTGGTGCCCTTTGGTGAGTCCTGCTCTTCCCTCAGAGAGTGGGGTTTTGCCACCTCCCAGCTCCTGTATTACCAAGCACAAACCTTGGAGACCAAAGTATCTCCGGTCAGCACGAAGAAGACTGTGGAGAGGGTGCCTGTGTGCCAGAACTGGTCTTGCTCAGTGCTGCCTTTCTGAGCCCAACTTCATTCCTGATCACTCCTCATCCCGGAGGCCAGGCTTGGGAAAGGGTCAGGGATTTGTGGGATTCGAAGGGTTCCCGATGTCAGGTTTTCATTTTAAACCACACTTCACTTCCTCGCAGACTTGGGCGTTGGAAACGATGTCCACCGTACAAGTGGCTGCTCACACAGAACCACGGCCTTGTGCCCAGGAACACATCTGAGGTGATGCTCTACATCCCCGAGTCTCGCCTGGCTTGTAGTCCACCGGAGAGTATGGAAACTAGCAAACGATGGAAGAGGCCTGTTGATAGAAACTGAACAGTGTCAGAGTGTTCATCGCTCATTAGCAGAACAATTGGGGAATACGTTTACTTCAGTTGTTACTTGATTTTGTAATTGAAGTCCAAAAGAATAGAACCAAGAGGTCAGCTATAATTTGGGATCATCTTGATAGTCAAGTTGTTTCATTTCTGTTTTTCCAACTGGCTTTACTGGTGTGGGATAAACATACTGAAAATGATGTCAGCAGTGTGAAATTTGTTTTGCCAATTTGTTTTCTCTTGCAGTGTCACAGATTTAAACATAACTTGCCCCAGAGATGTCCCCACCCACTCCTGCCTGTCCAGAAGGTCCAGATTTGTCCTGACAACAGGGTTCATTTTCTGCATTTACTGTTTTTTTTAAACAGAGTCTTGAGCTCTTACACTCAATCCCTTCTCCTGCCTCAGCCTCCTAAGTGGCTGGGACCAGAGACTACACCATCATGCGGGACATTGCGTTATGTTTTCCCTTTGCTACGAGTGAACCCGCTTCTGGAGAAGAATAAGGAAAAAATACAGCGTGAACGTGTCTTAGGCTGCTTGTTGTGACGTCTGCTTAGAGTGGATTTGGAGAGAGGCAGTTCTTAAATCCAGCTCCAAACCTGGACCCTGGGAACAAGCTGGGGAATCCCCAGAGCAGTCGTGAGCATCCAGCCTGAAGCTGGGGGCCTCAGGCCCTGGGGACAGCAGGGTGCCCCTGAGATGTCCCTGAAGCACCATGAGCCAGGACTCCCTGCAGCATCAGCAGGTGTGACGGGATCTCCAGGGCTGCTTGTGGACAACTCAAGTTGTGCTAGTGGAGAAGAAAAGAGAAGAAGCCAGTTCTCAGTTTTATGGCCAACCACCAGGCACATACAGGACCACCACAACTGTTTACTGACCACGTTCACCAAGTGGTCTCTTCCTGGGACACCACTGATCCTCTCCAGGAACCTCTACAGCTTCCCCAGTTTTGCACTGGAGACCTTGACCTCCCCAGGAACCCTGATCAGGAGCCAGCCTCCTAGGTGTGCTGCACAGGGATCAGAGCGGCCTCCATCAGCTTTGCTTTGGTTGTGAGAACCAAGCCTTCCCCACCTCCAGGAGATGGAAACAAGGGTTGTACTGCAAAGACCTGTTGTGTCCAGGGAAAAGTGGCAATGTGCTGGCAAACTGTGCAGGAGAATGGACGGAGGCAAGAACCTGGGTCTTAGCAGAAGCCAAGGGCAGGAGGCTGGCAAAGGATGAACTCATCTGACGTGTGGGGATGAATTCCCCAAGACAGGGATAAGGTACGGATACTTTGTTCTTGTCATTATTTCATGTGAAGCGCTGGCGTCACACAGAGTGTCACAAGCTATCTGGTGGTGATTCTGCACCTGTGGGGATGCGTGTGGGCCTGTGCCTGCAGCGTGCCACGTGATCTGAGGAACAGCAGCATCCAAGGAGCCGGGGATCGCGGGGACCTGGAACACAGCCTGTGCACACTAACACTCGCTTTGTCACTTTAGTGCTGCCCTGGTGCTTCTGGAGTTGCCTGTACCAACATAGTTCCCACTTGACCACAAGTTCCTGGCTGAAAATTATTGTATGTTTGTTTGTTTCTCTGTTTCTGGTGCTGGGGATCAAAGCCAGGGATGTTTTGCCAATGTGCTACATCTCCAGTCCTTTTTATCTTTTACTCTGAGACAGGGTCTCATTAAGTTTCCCATGCTGGCCTCGAACTTGCAATCCCTCCTGCCTCAGCCCCCTGAGTAGACGGGATCACAGATATGCACCACAGTGTCGTCCTTACTGTTGTACCATTTTTAAAAACAGTGTAACAGTGATTCAGCCTTCTCAGTGGTACTGGTGATTCGTTCTCTGTCTCCACTGCAAAACTCTATATATATCTCAAGTTTAAAACCGCAACCCAGACGCTCCCTGCTTTCGTCGTGCACAGTCTCTGCCGCCCAGAGCTGCCCTGGCCATGGATGCCAGTGTCCATGCAGGTCTGAGCCCTGGGTGTGGACGGCACTGGAGGGAAAAAGCCACCCAGCACCATCCAAACAGAACCCATTATTATAGCTATGCACACATCGGCTTACACATTTGTCCTGGTAATTTAAAGTGCTCCCTTTGGGTGTCAGTATGGTTTAGATCTAAAATGTCCCCCAAAGCCTCATGCGCTCATACAGGCAGGGTTTGGGGAGGTAATTGGGTTTGGGGGCTTCTGGCTGACTTGCTGTTTAGAGGTGGAGTCTGGTGGGAAGAGGTGGGTCACCCGGGGCATGACCTGGAAGGGTTCATCTCTTCCCTACACCTCCCTTCTCTCTCTTTCTCTCTCTGATTCTCTACAGCCTTGCTGGGAGGAGCTTCTCTTCTGCCGCACCCCTCTGCCACACTACCCTGCTTTGGAGCCAGCTGACTATGGCTGAAACCTCTACAAACCAGGAGCCAAAATAAATGCTTCCTTGTTGGTTGTCTCAGCAACGAGCAAGTGACTAAGACAGGTGTTAAATGACATCTATGCAGATGCTGCTCTGCCCAGCAGCACCCAGCCAAACTCATAGAGATAAGCTGGAGTTTAAGCGTATCTATGAACTGCAGATTCTACACAAGCAATGGTGAAGGTCACAGGGCACTGAGCAAATTTGGAAACAAGCATTAGATCTCTCCAGCCAGCCAAAGAACAGGAATCATCTAACAATTAAAAAGAAATGCTATGCTGTGATCTTAGAATGATGCTGGCCTGTACAGAGCACCAAAGAGCAAAGAAAGGAGCGAGCGTCAAACTTTTCTGCCGTGTTTGACAACTACATATTGATAATCAACTCTTATTTCTCCTCGTCCATGATTTTGAAAACAAGACTCTCTTTTTTGAAAACGAGACTCTTTACAGTGACGATTCTAGCGCACTGTGTGTGGTCACTGTGGGCAGACGCCATCCGCATCTGAAAACCACTGGCCTAGAATTCCCGGGTCCTTTGTGGCCCTTCCTGACACAGGGGACGGG